>JAIUJO010000695.1:15000-60000 GCA_023846275.1 Vanilla planifolia
AAGAAGAATAAGTAAAAGTAGAAGAAGAGCAAAAGAAAAAGAAGTAGAGGAAGAAGAAGAAGAAGAAGATGATGATGATGATGGTGATGATAATGATGATAAAGTAGTGGAAGAAGAAGAAAAAGTGGAAGTAGAAGAAGAAGAAGTAGAAGAAGAAGAAAAAGAAGAAGAAGGAGAAGAAGAAGGAGAAGAAGAAGAAGAAGAAGAAGAAAAAGAAGAAGAAGAAGAAGAGGAGGTAAAAGAAGAAGAAGAAGCAGGTGAAGTGGATGAAAAATAGGAGGAAGAAGAAGAAGAAGAAGAAGATGAGGGGGAACAAGGAAAACAAGAAGAAGAAGTGGAAGAAGAAGAAAAAGAGGAGGAGAAGAAGAAGAATAATAAGAAGTAGAAGAAGGAAAAGAAGAGGAAGAAGAAGAGGAAGAAGATGAAGAAAGGGAAGAAGAAGAAGATAAAGAAGAAGAAGAGAACAAAGAAGTAGAAGAAGAAGAAGAAGAAGAAGAAGACGAGGAGGTTGAGGAAGAAGGGGATGAAAAGGAAGAATAAGATTAGGAAGAAGAAGAAGAGGATTAGGAAGAAGTTGATGAAGATAAAGAAAAAGAAGAAGAAGAAGAAGATGAACAACAAAAACAAGAGGAATAGGAGGAAGAAGATGAAGAAGAAGAAGGGGAAGACAAAGAAGTGGAAGAAGAGTAGAAAAATAAGAAGATGCAGCAGAAGAAGAAGAAAAAGAAGAAGAAGAAGAAGTGGAAGAAGGAGAAGAAGAAAGAAAAAAGGAACAAGTCGTCGAAGAAGAAGAAGAGCAGGTAGAAGAAGATGAAGAAGAAGAAGAATAGGAAGGTTAAGAAGAGGGAGAAGAAGGGGAAGAAGGAAGAAGTAGATGCAAATGACGGGGAAGAAGAAGAAGAAGAGAATGGGAGGAAGAAGAATGTTGGGAGGAAGAAGAAGAAGAAGAAGATTAGGAAGAAGTAGAGGAAGAATAAGAAGGAGAATAAGAAGAGATAAAAGAAGAACTGGAAGAAGAAGAAGAAGAAGAGGAAGATGACGAACTAAAGGAGGCAGAAGATGAAGAAAAATTAGTAAAAGAAGAAGAAGAAGAAAAAGAAGGGGAAGAACAAGAAGAAGAGGAATAAGAAGAAAAAGAAGAGGAGGAAGAAGAAGAAGAAGAAGAAGAAGTGGAAGAAATTGAAGAATATGAAGAAGAAGAAGAAGAAAAAGTAGAAGATGAAGAAGAAGAAGAAGAAGAAGCAGAAGTGGAAGAAATGGAACAAGAGGAAGTCAAAGAAGAAGAAGTTGAAAAAAAGAAGATGAAGAAGAAAAATAAGTAAAAGAAGAAGAAGGAGAAGAAGAAGCAAAAGAACAAGAAGAGGAGGAGGACAAAGAAGATGATGAAGAAGAAGAAGAAGAAGGATAAGAAGAACGAGTAGAAGAATAGCAAGATATAGAAGAAGAGAAAAAAGAAGAAAGAAGAAGAAGAAGAAGAAGAAAAAGAAGAAGAAGAAGAAAAAGAAGAAGAAGAAGAAGAAGAAGAAGAGAAGAGAGAGCAGGAAGAAGAAGAAGAAAAAGAAGAGGAGCAAGATGAGGAAGAAGAGATAGAAGAGCAAGAAGAAGATGACAAAGAAGAAGAAGACGAAGAAATAGAAGTAGTAGTGCAAGAAGAAGAAGAGGAAGAAGAAAACGAAGATGAGGAAGAAGAAGAAGAAGAAGAGGAAGACAAGGAACAAGAGGAGGAAGAAAAGAAGAAGTATGAAAAAGTAGAAGTAGAAGAAGAAGAAAAAGATGAAAATGAAGTAGAAGAAGAAGAAGAAGAAGAAGAAGAAGAGGAAAAAAAGAACAAGTGAAGGAAGACGAGGAAGAAGAGGCTGAAGAGGAAGAAGAAGACGAAAAAGATGAGGAAGAAGGAGATGATGAATAATAAAAAGAATAAGAAGAAATTGAAGATGAAGATGAAGATTAGGTAAAAGAAGAAGAAGACAAGAAAGAAGAAGACGGGGAAGAGGAGGAAGAAAAATAAGAAGAAGAGGAAGAGGAGGAAGAAGAAGAAGAGGAAGAGAAGAAGAGGAGGAAGAGGAAGAAGAAGAGGAAGAAGAAGAGTTGGAACTTGAGGAAGAATAAGAGGAAGAAGAAGAAAAAATGAGGAAGAAGAAGAAGAAGAAGAGGAACGACAACAACAACAACAACAACAAGAGCAAGAAGAGCAAGAGAAACAAGAAGAAAAGAAGAGAAAGAAGAAGAAGAGAAAGAAGAGGAACTAGAGGAGAAAGAGCAAGAGGAAGAAGAACAAGAGGAAGAAGAGAAAGAAGAAGAAGAAGAAGAAGAAGAAGTAGCAAAAGAAGATGAATGAGAAGAAGAAGAAGAAGAAGTAGCAAAAATAGATGAAAGAGAAGAAGAAGAAGAAGAAGAAGAGCAATAAGAATTAAAAAAAGAAGGAGAAGTGGATGAAGAAGAGGAAGAGGAAGAAGAAGAAGAAGAAGGAGAAGAAAAGAAGAAGAAGTAGAAGACAAGGAAGAAGAAGAAGAAGGAGAAGAGGAAGAAGTTGAAGAAGTACAAGAAGAAGAGGTAATAGTAGTGGCAGTAGCAGTAGAAGAAGAAGAAGAAGAAGAAGAATACGAAGAAGAAGACGAAGAAGAAGAAGTAGTTGTAGTTGTAGTAGTAGTAGTAGTAATAGAAGAAGAAGAAGAAGAAGAAGACGTTGAGGAAAAAGCGGAAAAAGAAGAAGAAGGTTAAGAAGAATTAGAAGAAGAAGAAGGAGAAGAAGATGAAGAGGAAGAAGAAGAAGATGGAGAAGAAGAAGAAAAAGATGACGAACAATAAGAAAAAGTGGAAGAAGAGGAAGAAGAACAAGAAGAAGAAGTAGGAGGAGAAGAGGAGGAAGAAGAAGTGGAGGTAGAAGAAGAACAAAAGGAAGAAGAAATAGAAGAGGAAAAATAAGAACATGAAGACGAATAAGTGGAGAAAGAGGAGGAAGAAAAAGAAGAAGAATGAGTAGAAGTGCAAGACGAAGAAGAAGAATAAGAAGAAGAAGAAGAAGAAGAAGAAAAAGAAGAAGTAGTAGTAGTAGAAGAAGAAGAAGAGTAAGAAGGAAAAAAGAAGTTGAAGAACAAGGAAAAGAAGACGAAGTAGTAGAAGAAGAGGAAGAAGAAGAAGAAAAAGATGAAGAAGAAAAAGGGGTAGAAGTGGAATAAGAGAAAGTTGAAGAAGAAGAAGTGAAAAAAGAAGAAGAAGAAGAAGAAGAAGAACAAGAAGAAGAAGAGCAAGAAGAAGAAGAAGAAGAAGTAGTAGAAGGAGAAGAAGAGGAAAAAGAAGAGGAAGAAGAAGAAGAAAAGGAAGAATGAGAAGAAGAAGAAGTAGAAGAAGAAGAAGAGGAAGAAGAAGAGCCGAAAGAAGAAGAGGAACATAAAGAAGAAGGGAAAGTAGAATGAAGAAGAACAAGAAGTGGAGAAAGAAGTGGAGGAAGAAGAAGAAGAAGATGATGAAGAAAAAGAAGAAGAGGAAGAAGAACAAAAATTAGGTGAGGAAGAAGAAGGTGAAGAAGAAGAAGTAAAGTAAGAAGAAGAAGAGGAAGAAGGAGAAGAGGAAGAAGCAGAAGAAGAGCAAGATGAATAACAAGAGGAGCAAGAAGTAGAAGAAGTTTAAAAAGAAGTAGAGGTAGAAGATAAAGAAGGAAATGGAGCAGAAGAAGATGAAGAAGGGAAAGAAGAAAAAGAAGAAGAAGAAGAAGATAAGAGGAGGATGAGGAGGAAGAAGAGGAAGATGAAGAAGAGGAAGAAGCGGAAGAATAAGAGGAAGAAGAAGAAGGACAAAATGAGGAAGAAGAAGAAGTATAAGAAGAAGAAGAAGAGGAAGTACAAGAACAAGAAGAAGAGTAAGAAGAAAAAGAGGAAGAAGACGAAATAGAAGAGAAAGTAGAGGAAGTGAAAGAAGTGGAAGGAGAGGAGAAAGAGGAAGTGGAAGAAGTTTAAGAAGAAGAAGAGAAAGAAGATATAGAAGAAAAAGATGAAGGAGAAGAAGAAGAAGAAGAAGAAGAAGAAGAAGAAGAAGAAGAATAATAGAAAGAAGAAGAAGAAGAAGAAGAAGAAGAATTTTGAAGAAGAAGAAGGAGGACAAGAAGATGAGAAAGATGAGGAAAAAGAGGAAGAAGAACAAGCAGAAGATGAGGAAGAAGAAGAAGAGTAGAAGAAGAAGAAGAAGAAGAGTGTGAAGAAGAGGACAAAGATGAAGAAGAAGGGAAGAAAAGGAAGAAGATGAAGAAAAAGAGGAAGAAGAAGAAGTGGAAGAAGCGAAAGAAGAAGAGGTAGAAGAAGAAGAAAAAAAAGTGGAAGATGAAGAACAAGAAGAAGAAGAGCAAGAAGAAGTATAGGAAGAAGAAAAAGAAGAGGAACTAAAGAAGAAAGAAGAAAAGGAAGAAGAATAAGAGGAAGAAGGGGAGGAGGAGGAAGAAAAAGAAGAAGAAAAAGAAGAAGATGAAGAAGAATAAGATGAAGAAGGAGAAAAATAATTATTAAAAGAAAAGGAAGGTGAAGATAAAGAAGAAGAGGAAGAAGAAAAAGAAGTAGAAGAAAAAGTAGTAGTAGTAGTAGTACTAGTAGAAGATGAAAAACAAGAAGAGGATGAGGACGAGGAAGAAGAAGAAGAGGAGAAAGCTGAAAAGAAAATACCCATACAAATGTCAGATTGTAGCACCAGAAAAGTAATTTACTCCACTATTTTATTTTGGTCTGGAGGCTTAATAACAAATACAAATGAGATTGTAGCATATACTTCGGGAAAATTTACAAAACCCCAAAGTAAATATGCTACTTATGATAAAGAATTATTGGCTATAAAATTAGCCATTAAAAGCCTCAAAATATATTTACTCCATAGAGTATTTACTATAGAAACAAATAACAAATCTGTTGCCCAATTTTTACAAAAAAAGACAATAAATAATCCAGAAGAAAATCTTCGACGCATACGTCTTGCTTTATCCCTTGAAATATTTTCTTACAATGTTAAATATATTCCTAGTTTTACTAACATTGTTGCTGATTTTCTTAGCAGACCATGAACGAAGAAGATCTTAAATTTCTCAAAGACTTTGTAGAAAAAATGAAAAGAGCAGGAGAATTTACTGAAATTCTCCCTAAGAAAGCAAAGGCCCAAAAGGCCGAAGTAGAGACATCTGCCCAAAACCAAAAGGCAGAAACTTCTCATGCCCAACAGGCATCAAAAACCCAAAAGGTTGATTTAAAAGCCCAAACCCAACAAGGGAAAGATCAAGCTCAACCAGCTAAAGTTTTGATTAAACAAAAAATCAGTTCTTATGGTACTCTCGAAAAGGGAAAGACGTTTGCCTCTACAGTGGCAAAAGAATGGTATAACAAAGCTCTCAAAGAATCAGATCCAGCTTTCTTTGAGAAAATTAATGGATGCTTCCATGCTTTACAAGCCAATGATTGGCGATCAGCAAATTATTGGCTAACAAAAATTGAGAAAGGTTACTTAAGCTTGAAGCAAACAATGGTCCAACAGACCAATCAAGAAGAAAACTACAAGAAGACCCTAGAATTATTATTGTCCACATCTACAACAACTCAGTCTTCCTCTTTGCAAAAATTCGAACAACAACTTTCGTCGATTGAATCACTCTTGGAACTATTTGCTAACAGCCATACTTCTGATCTGATTCATTTTCGTATTAAGGATTTCTTATCCTTATTACATCTGTTCAATATAAAGACTGAAGAAATGAGGAAATTAGAGGCTGAAGTTACTGTTCAGGAAATGCTTCAGCTATATCAGCAAAATATTTTGGACGAAGAAAAGTTGCTTTTATTCTTTAAGCAACTTGAGGAAACAAACATAAAGCAATTGTTCCTCAATCAAGAAGTTTTTTATTCTACTGTTGAAAGGCCTAGAATAATAGCTTGCTTCAATGAGATTCCCAAATACCAAGTCCATCTTAGAAAAGGACTAGTACATGAAGTCTATATTAATACCAGACAGCCCGAAGATTATACAAGCTTTATTCCAGACATTTGCAAGAATAGCCTGAATCTTTACTCCAGCAAATTCTCAACAATTTTTGTTTTTCGCATATGGACCATCTGGGAAGAACGAGAGTATAACAATTTATACTCTTCAATTCAGTTATGGATGCTTGTAAGACATTCAGATACTCCACCAATACTTGAAGAATTCAAACCAAGCTTATTCAATGAAGAAGAAGCTCGATGGTATGCTGCTAATGACTTTTTCTAGAAGCTAGATTTCAATTTTAAATATCTAGCCAAACAAATTCATTGTGGAAAAACAGTCTGTTTTCTTGACACTTTAGCCAACGAGGCTGAAGATTTAGCTCAGAAAGGAAAGAAAATACAAATGTTTCTGAGAAAGATTAAATTGGGAAAAATAGGACAAGCAGTTAAAGAAGAATTCTTTGCTACTTGTACGGAATACAATTCAGAAAACAATGAATTTGATGAAGAAACAATGGAAGCTTTGGCCCTCACAGATTGAAGCATGGTGGGACCATAAAAAATCACTTTACAAACACTTTTCAACACCTTCAGAAGCATTCCCAGCTACAGCAAAGGCAAATAAATGAAGTACGATCTATAATGAATAGTGAACAAATGTACGATATACAGTGAACAGTGTACGATCTACAGTGAACAGTGTACGATGAACAGTAAAGTGCAACAGTGTTGAGCAATTATCAGAAGCAATACTACAGGAAATGGTCCTTTCTTTTGCTTCCAATTGAAGCAAGCCTGGTCTATAAATTTAGACACTCTCCAGAGCAAGAAGAAGGGAAGAATTCCAGCTTTCTTTCTTTCTGCTTTCTGCTTTCTGTCTCCACTCTACTCTCTCTTTCCCTACCTCCATTATTGTAAACCTCCACTCTTGTAAATTACTTTTGAGTGTTTTTGTATAAAGCTACTAAGCTTGGTGTTCCGCTGTAAAACTGGTATCAGAGCCTTGTGCTCACTTTATACTGTAAGTTTTTTTTATGAAATAAACTTTATGTTTGCTTCTATATTATGTTTGAGTAAGCTTTTGTTTATGTTTTCTTATTAAAAGATTTATTTGTACTATGAGTTAGTTTGTTTTAAGATTCTTTTTCTTTTTTGTATTATCTTTCTTTATGCTATGGAGTAGGAAACGAACCATAGCTGTGCTTCTATTTTATGTAGCAGTCTACTAGGGATGGTGGACTTTGTAAGAATCCCTAACTTCCCACAAAAAGCCACGGGAACCTTGCGGTTTTGGAAGGGTAGATGTAGCCGTAAAATAGTGGGTCAAAACAGAAATATAATACAGAAGAAGAACAAGCCTCTTAAAAAATCAAAACTCATCTTACAAACTTATCTAGTAATAAGAAAACATAAACATCTACTCAAAATGAAAAACATACTGATTCCCGATAACACTTACAAGTGTCAGATTACTGAAAATATCCAGGATTATGAACATATAATCCACATACCAACCACAGTCGGAAATGACCCTACCATAGTAGGAATACTGAATTTCATCGTTGATCTATTAAAAGAGATCAAAGATAAAATTCAGAATCTAGAACACAAACATAATAATACATCTAAGTTCTATTATGTTGGAACAAAACTAACCAAACAATAATGGTTAAATTAAAATCCACAGACTTTATTATGGATTTACAAAAATTAGATAAATCCTTTTACTTGGAGTTCTTAGAACTTCAACAAAAAGAACTCACTGGAGAAATTACTAGTGGAAAAATTTATAACTTCTATGAACAAAATCATAAAGTTATAGATTTTTATAGAAACCAATCAAAAAATGATTATAACATTAGGATGGAAAGAGGAGAAAGTAGTAGAAGTGCTCTCTATCTCCCTGGTCCTCATGGTTATAGTCCACAAACACCTTCACCCGAAGTTAACATGCAAGAATCTCAAGGAGATAATATGGAACAAGTTCATACTACTCCTTCATATTCATCCAAGTTAAATTATGGTAAACGCTCAGATTGGCGTCCATACCATAAAAATAAAAATCGTCACTTAGAAGAAAAGAGAGACTCCTCTACTTGGGGACTCACTTTAAACATAGATACTATACCATATAAAAGATTTAAAGACTATTGTATAGAATAGACTCAAAAAATAAAAGGAACTATATTTATGCTCCCTACTGCTATGAATGTTTCAGAATATATACAATTCGCTACATCATACTGGGAAGGAAATGCCCTATCTTGGTTGACAAATTTCGAAAGAAATAATAAAGACGAATGTCAAAAAATCTTACAACAAACAGATAAACAAACTGCAATAGAAATGCTGGTTTCACTACTAGTTGCTGATTTTATTGGATCAGAATGGAGTGAAAACCTAAACTCTGAAGAAAAACTTCATAAAATGAAATTATGTGACATATGTATGTTAGATGAATTTGTTTCTACATACATAAGATATATTTATCATCTAAATGAAACTCCTCAACAAGAGTTTTGGATACAAGGGTTTTTTTCTAAAATACCCTTTTCTTGGAACAATATAATATCTACAAAATACAAAGAGTTGTTGACATCTAGAGAAACTCTTAGACAACACAACACAGGAATGTTTAGAAGAGCATGTTTAGAATCTATGCAAAAGATCTGCAAAAATACTTCTGCTCAAAAGGAAATGAGTAGAACTTAAAATCCTCTAGAATGAGATACAACTGTTGCTCAAAATTCTCAGAAGATTTAAATTATATTTATGGTTGTTGACCCGAAATTCTCGATATTTTTCGGAATTCTCTGAATCATCTATGGCTGTTTCAGATGTGATGATGGGAAAATCTTCATATTTATGGATAACTAGTGTTCCGATAGCATCGTTTGGTCTTATTAAATAATCCCAATCTTCTAGACTGGTATTTTTAATCAAGATTATTGGTGCTTGATATGTCATGGGTTCAATTATCCCATGAGTGATGAAGATATTTTCCTTGGCATGATATGGGATATTATGTAGTATCCCATAGTATCCAAATGGTATTAAAATGATTAGATCTAATGTTATCTCTGTAGTTCGATAACGCTTAAGTCTAAGCATTTTTCCTATATAGATTGTATATCCTGGTGAGGATATTTTTTCCTTTTTGGGAAGTTTTAGAGATGGTAATAAAGGAATAACCTTTATTTGTGTCAATGTTTTGTTTATTTTAATCATATTGATTTTTAGTTTGTCAAAACCTTTTAATTGTTTATCTGAAGGTTGTTCAGATTCAGACTCTGTGGAGTCAGATTCACACTCTGTGGAGTCGTAATAAGATGTAATTTCATAGACAGAATTGTCATCAGAAATTTCATCAATTATTCCAATGTTGATGGAGTATTCCTCTATATTAGGAATAATAACTCTTTTGATGTTAATTGGGCATTCATTTGCATAATGTCCCTCTTTATTACATTTAAAACATCTACAATGTTTTTTACCTTTCTTTTTATTATATTTTTTGAAAAACTTCTTTTTCCTAAACCTTTGTTCTTTTCTAAATTTGGGTTTCCATTTTCTTTTAGAAATTTTATATCTTGGACTTCTTTTCTTTTTATAGGGTTTAAAAGCATATGTCCTCCAGTCATAAACGGGTGGACAACCATAAATATAATTTAAATCTTCTGAGAATTTTGAGCAACAGTTGTAGCCCATTCTAGAGGATTTTAAGTTTCTACTCATTTCCTTTTCAGCAGAAGTATTTTCGCAGATCTTTTCCATAGATTCTGGACATGCTCTTCTAAGCATTCCTGTGTTGTGTTGTCTAAGAGTTTCTCTAGATGTCAACAACTCTTTGTATTTTGTAGATATTATATTGTTCCAAAGAAAGGGTATTTTAGAAAAAAACCCTTGTATCCAAAACTCTTGTTGAGGAGTTTCATTTAGATGATAAATATATCCTATGTATGTAGAAACAAATTCATCTAACATACATATGTCACATAATTTCATTTTATGAAGTTTTTCTTCATAGTTTAGGATTTCACTCCATTCTGATCCAATAAAATCAGCAACTTGTACTGAAACCAGTATTTCTATTGCAGTTTGTTTATCTGTTTGTTGTAAGATTTTTTGACATTCATCTTTATTATTTCTTTCGAAATTTGTCAACCAAGATAGGGCATTTCTTTCCCAGTATGATGTAGCGAATTGTATATATTTTGAAACATTCATAGCAGGAGGGAGCATAAATATAGTTCCTTTTATTTGCTAAATATTATACCAACTTCTGAAAGTGTGGAGAAAAAGAAGAAGAAGCATAGTGGAGACAGAAAGCAGAAAGAAAGAAAGCTGGAATTCTTAATAACATAATAAAGAGATTGTAGCACCAAAAGAGTGGAGGTAGGAAAAGAGAGAGCAGAGTGGAGACAGAAAGCAGAAAGCAGAAAGAAAGAAAGCTGGAATTCTTTCGTTCCCACTTGCTCTGGAGAGTGTCTAAATTTATAGGCCAGGCTTGCTTCAGTTGGAAGCAAAAGAAAGGACCATTTCCTATAGTATTTGCTTCTGATAATTGCTCAGCACTGTGCACTTTACTGTTCATCGTACACTTTTTTACTGTTCATCGTACACTGTTCGTGTTCATCGTACACTGTTCACTGTAGATCGTACACTGTTCGATGTAGATCGTACACTACTCACTGTTCACTGTAGATCGTACTTCATTTATTGGCCTTTGCTGTAGCTGGGAATGCTTCCGAAGGTGTTGAAAAGTGTTTGTAAAGTGATTTTTTAAGGTCCCACCATGCTTCAATCTGTGAGGGCCAAAGCTTCCATTGTTTCTTCATCCAATTCATTGTTTTTTGAATTGTATTCCGTGCGAGTAGCAAAGAATTCTTCTTTAGCTGCTTGTCCTATTTTTCCCAATTTAATCTTTCTCAGAAACATTTGTATTTTCTTTCCTTTCTGAGCTAAATCTTCAGCCTCATTGGCTAAAGTGTCCAGAAAACAGACTGTTTTTCCACAATGAATTTGTTTGGCTGGATATTTAGAATTGAAATCTAGCTTCTGAAAAAAGTCTGTAGCAGCATACCATCGAGCTTCTTCTTCATTGAATAAGCTTGGTTTGAATTCTTCAAGTATTGGTAGAGTATCTGAATGTCTTACAAGCATCCATAACTGAATTGAAGAGTATAAATTGATATACTCTCGTTCTTCCCAGATGGTCCATATGCGAAAAACAAAAATTGTTGAGAATTTGCTGGAGTAAAGATTCAGGCTATTCTTGCAAATGTCTGGAATAAAGCCTGTATAATCTTCGGGCTGTCTGGTATTAATATAGACTTCATGTACTAGTCCTTTTCTGAGATGGACTTGGTATTTGGGAATCTCATTGAAGCAAGCTATTATTCTAGGCCTTTCAGCAGTAGAATAAAAAACTTCTTGATTGAGGAACAATTGCTTTATGTTTGTTTCCTCAAGTTGCTTAAAGAATAAAAGCAACTTTTCTTCGTCCAAAATATTTTGCTGATATAGCTGAAGCATTTCCTGAACAGTAACTTCAGCCTCTAATTTCCTCGTTTCTTCAGTCTTTATATTGAACAGATGTAATAAGGATAAGAAATCCTTAATACGAAAATGAATCAGATCAGAAGTATGGCTGTTAGCAAATAGTTCTGAGAGTGATTCAATCGACGAAAGTTGTTGTTCGAATTTTTGCAAAGAGGAAGACTGAGTTGTTGTAGATCTGGACAATAATAATTCCAGGGTCTTCTTGTAGTTTTCTTCTTGATTGGTCTGTTGGACCGTTGTTTTCTTCAAGCTTAAGTAACCTTTCTCAATTTGTGTTAGCCAATAATTTGCTGATCGCCAATCATTGGCCTGTAAAGCATGGAAGCATCCATTAATTTTCTCAAAGAAAGCTGGATCTGATTCTTTGAGAGCTTTGTTATACCATTCTTTTGCCACTGTAGAGGCAAACATCTTTCCCTTTTTGAGAGTACCATAAGAACTGATTTTCTGTTTAATCAAAACTTTAGCTGGTTGAGCTTGATCTTTCCCTTGTTGGGTTTGGGCTTTTAAATCAACCTTTTGGATTTTTGATGCCTGTTGGGCATGAGAAGTTTCTGTCTTTTGGTTTTGGGCAGATGTCTCTACTTCGACCTTTTGGGCCTTTGCTTTCTTAGGGAGAATTTCAGTAAATTCTCCTGCTCTTTTCATTTTTTCTACAAAGTCTTTGAGAAATTTAAGATCTTCTTCGTTCATGGTCTGCTAAGAAAATCAGCAACAATGTTAGTAAAACCAGGAATATATTTAACATTGTAAGAAAATATTTCAAGGTATAAAGCAAGACGTATGCGTCGAAGATTTTCTTCTGGATTATTTATAGTCTTTTTTTGTAAAAATTGGGCAACAGATTTTTTGTCAGTTTCTATAGTAAATACTCTATGGAGTAAATATATTTTGAGGATTTTAATGGCTAATTTTATAGCCAATAATTCTTTATCATAAGTAGCATATTTACTTTGGGGTTTTGTAAATTTTCCCGAAGTATATGCTACAATCTCATTTGTATTTGTTATTAAGACTCCAGACCAAAATAAATCTGAGGCATCTGTTTGTAATATAATTTGTTCATCTGCTGTTGAAAAATGAAGAATTTGCTTTTTTGTAACAAATTCTTTAATTTGTTTAATTTCTTTTTGTTCTTCTAAACTCAAAGAAATAGGGATTTTATCTGTATTCCAACGACGAGGTTGTTCGCCGTTAATCATTTTGTATTTGGCTTGTTCGGTTGCCAATTTGTTTTGTAAGGCTTTAATTTTGGAAGAAAATTTAGGTATAAACTTTCGTCCGTAGTTTAAGAGTCCTAAAAAACTTTGCAGCTGTTTTAAACTGGTAAAGTTTTCGGGAAACTCTTTAACTTTTGTATATATATGGTCTTGTAATTGTACTTGACCATTTTTTATTTGTTTTCCTAGAAAATCTATTTCAGTTTTGAATAATTCTATTTTCTTTGGACTCAAAATAATACCATGGTTTGACATTATTTTGATAACATGTAAAAGGTGATCTTTATGTTCTTCCACTGTTTGAGAAAAAACAAGTATATCATCTATGTAAGCGACGACATAAGGTAAATGTCCAAAAATAGAATTAATCTATTTTTGAAATATTTGAGGTGCATTTTTTAATCCAAATGGCATAACTAACCATTCAAAATGCCCTTGTGGACAGCTAAAAGCTGTTAATTCTATTGATGTTTGGTTTGCAAGTTTGATTTGCCAAAATCCTGAATTGGCATCAAATTTGCTATAATATTTAGCACCTTGGATTTGTTTGATTAGGTGCTCAGCAGTTGGTATAAAATAACCATCAAATTTTGTGCAAGAGTTTAACTTGCGATAATTGATGACCATTCGGGCCTTACCACGTTTTATTTCTGCGTGATTTCGTACTATAAATGCTGGAGAAGAATGTGAGCTGTGGCTCTTTTGTATTAATTTTAAATTTAACAGTTCCTGTATTTGAATGTTAAATTCTTGTTTGTCTATTGGAGATATCATTATACTATTGACTCGTATATTGGTATTCTGGTATTGTTCTAAGAGTTCGATAGAACAATAGCGAGGAGATTTATCAAACCATTTTAGAGGGTTATTGGAATATAAAGTTTCTAAGAGTTTGTGAATGGTTTCATCAAAAGGGGTTGCATTTGGAAGGTTATATGTATAGATTGGATGAATTGGAGGATTGGTATCGATGAAGGTATTGGTATCGATGAGAGTGGTTTTGGGTTGTTCCCCACGCTGGGCTGCAGAAAAATAAGGGGCAATGCGGGCAGGAAGATGGATACGAGGAATAACGTGTCCATCAAAGTCAAAGAAATGGGTATTAAAAGGAGTAAAATGGCAAAGATTGTCAAGCCCAAGCAAACAATCAATATTGAAGTCTAATGGTAATAATGCAAAGTTAAAGGTATAAGTATGAGGGTTGTTGTAAATATCCGGTATAAAGATGTTGAGGTTTGCTACTTTATGGGTAACAGGGACTTGTTTTCCCATAAAATGGATTAGTGTTGTTTTGGTTTCTAAAGGAAGCCAAAATTGTGTAGGAATAAAGATTTGCTGAAGTAAACTAGCTTCAGCACCAATGTCTACTAAAGCATGAAGTGTCACATCCTCATAATTAGGAAGATGTATAGTAATAGGAAGATATATATGTAATTGAGCTTTCTTCTTTAAATCCATTTAAGGAGGAATGATAGATTTTTTATTTTCAAGAAGTCGCAAGGTACGACCTTCGACTGGATCTTGTACAGGAATATGAAAGCTTGGTCTTGCTTCTAGAGGTTCAGATGTTTCTCCTTCTTCATAATGTCTTGGAAGACTTATCGAAGAAGAGATACGATTGATAGGATTCTTTGTAACGGTAGAAATTGTATTGCCAGAAGCACTAAAATATTCTACTGGTATTTGAACCTTTGGTTTCAAGGTTTTACAAAAAGTTGGATTTCATTATCTAGCTTAAGATGTCGAATGTCCACGACCTTTGGTTGGATTGTTTTTCCAATCCCAACATTGAATAATTTTACAAAATTGTTTGGGGTGATGGATCTAAATGTGGAAGTGTCATTTAGAGCCATGCAGTGTTCCCATTGTATACCTAGGATCCAGGTAGTAATTGTATTCCTTTAAGGCTTATTGATAATGTACAAGTCTTTTCAACATTTTGGTCGTGTAGACTTATACAAAAATCTGGGTGAATATTTAGACCAAATAATCTATTAGCAAGATTGGATTTGGCTCCTCCAATTATGCTACTAAGTGGTTTATTAATGATTCGTTCGTCCATACAAACGATCATTATTGGTGTATCTATTCTACTGCGAAATAGAGCAGTTATTTTTAATTGGATCATACCTATGTGTAGGTATTTCATTTTTGGGTATTTTCTTTTCAGCTTTTCTATTTAACTTTTGTTAAGAAGACTGATGGATGTTAAATCATCATCTCCTTTTAATTCTATATTTCCTTGCATACTCTCAAAAATATAAGTGCGTTTATTGAGAAAGCGAGATTTAATAGAAGGGGCTTTATAAATCTCATTCTTTTCTCCATGAGGTATTACCTCTTTTAGTTTTTCTAAGTCTTCATCCGTGATTTCAAATTGTTCTCCTACACTGTCATGTAGGTCTGTTGTATTTACTTCCTCAGAAGTAAGTGTATTCATATTGACCCGAAATTCTCGATATTTTTCGGAATTCTCTGAATCATCTATGGCTATTTCAGATGTGATGATGGGAAAATCTTCATATTTATGGATAACTAGTGTTCCGATAGCATCGTTTGGTCTGATTAAATAATCCCAATCTTCTAGACTGGTATTTTTAATCAAGATTATTGGTGCTTGATATGTCATGGGTTCAATTATCCCATGAGTGATAAAGATATTTTCCTTGGCATGATATGGGATATTATGTAGTATCCCATAGTATCCAAATGGTATTAAAATGATTAGATCTAATGTTATCTCTGTAGTTCGATAACGCTTAAGTCTAAGCATTTTTCCCATGTAGATTGTATATCCTGGTGAGGATATTTTTTCTTTTTGGAGAAGTTTTAGAGATGGTAATAAAGGAATAACCTTTATTTGTTTCAATGTTTTGTTTATTTTAATCATATTGATTTTTAGTTTGTCAAAACCTTTTAATTGTTTATCTGAAGGTTGTTCAGATTCAGACTCTGTGGAGTCAGATTCACACTCTGTGGAGTCGTAATAAGATGTAATTTCATAGACAGAATTGTCATAAGAAATTTCATCAATTGTTCCAATGTTGATGGAGTATTCCTCTATATTAGGAATAATAACTCTTTTGATGTTAACTAGGCATTCATTTGCATAATGTCCCTCTTCGTTACATTTAAAACATCTACAATGTTTTTTACCTTTCTTTTTATTATATTTTTTGATAAACTTCTTTTTCTTAAACATTTGTTCTTTTCTAAATTCAGGTTTCCATTTTCTTTTAGAAATTTTATATCTTGGACTTCTTTTCTTTTTATAGGGTTTAAAAGCATATGTCCTCCAGTCATAAACAGGTGGACAACCATAAATATAATTTAAATCTTCTGAGAATTTTGAGCAACAGTTGTAGCCCATTCTAGAGGATTTTAAGTTTCTACTCATTTCCTTTTGAGCAGAAGTATTTTCGCAGATCTTTTCCATAGATTCTGGACATGCTCTTCTAAGCATTCCTGTGTTGTGTTGTCTAAGAGTTTCTCTAGATGTCAACAACTCTTTGTATTTTGTAGATATTATATTGTTCCAAGGAAAGGGTATTTTAGAAAAAAACCCTTGTATCCAAAACTCTTGTTGAGGAGTTTCATTTAGATGATAAATATATCCTATGTATGTAGAAACAAATTCATCTAACATACATATGTCACATAATTTCATTTTATGAAGTTTTTCTTCATAGTTTAGGATTTCACTCCATTCTTATCCAATAAAATCAGCAACTTGTACTGAAACCAGCATTTCTATTGCAGTTTGTTTATCTGTTTGTTGTAAGATTTTTTGACATTCGTCTTTATTATTTCTTTCGAAATTTGTCAACCAAGATAGGGCATTTCTTTCCCAGTATGATGTAGCGAATTGTATATATTCTGAAACATTCATAGCAGGAGGGAGCATAAATATAGTTCCTTTTATTTGCTAAATATTATACCAACTTCTGAAAGTGTGGAGAAAAAGAAGAAGAAGCAGAGTGGAGACAGAAAGCAGAAAGAAAGAAAGCTGGAATTCTTAATAACATAATAAAGAGATTGTAGCACCAAAAGAGTGGAGACATACGTCTTTTTCTGCATTTGTAGCACCAAAAGAGTGGAGGTAGGAAAAGAGAGAGCAGAGTGGAGACAGAAAGCAGAAAGCAGAAAGAAAGAAAGCTGGAATTCTTCCATTCCCGCTTGCTCTGGAGAGTGTCTAAATTTATAGGCCAGGCTTGCTTCAGTTGGAAGCAAAAGAAAGGACCATTTCCTATAGTATTTGCTTCTGATAATTGCTCAGCACTGTGCACTTTACTGTTCATCATACACTTTTTTACTGTTCATCGTACACTGTTCACTGTAGATCGTACACTATTCGCTACAGATCGTACACTGCTCACTGTTCACTGTAGATCGTACTTCATTTATTGGCCATTGCTGTAGCTGGGAATGCTTCCGAAGGTGTTGAAAAGTGTTTGTAAAGTGATTTTTTATGGTCCCACCATGCTTCAATCTGTGAGGGCCAAAGCTTCCATTGTTTCTTCATCCAATTCATTGTTTTTTGAATTGTATTCCGTGCGAGTAGCAAACAATTCTTCTTTAGCAGCTTGTCCTATTTTTCTCAATTTAATCTTTCTCAGAAACATTTGTATTTTCTTTCCTTTCTGAGCTAAATCTTTAGCCTCGTTGGCTAAAGTGTCCAGAAAACAGACTGTTTTTCCACAATGAATTTGTTTGGCTGGATATTTAGAATTGAAATCTAGCTTCTGAAAAAAGTCTGTAGCAGCATACCATCGAGCTTCTTCTTCATTGAATAAGCTTGGTTTGAATTCTTCAAGTATTGGTGGAGTATCTGAATGTCTTACAAGCATCCATAACTGAATTGAAGAGTATAAATTGATATACTCTCGTTCTTCCCAGATGGTCCATATGCGAAAAACAAAAATTGTTGAGAATTTGCTGGAGTAAAGATTCAGGCTATTCTTGCAAATGTCTGGAATAAAGCCTGTATAATCTTCGGGCTGTCTGGTATTAATATAGACTTCATGTACTAGTCCTTTTCTGAGATAGACTTGGTATTTGGGAATCTCATTGAAGCAAGCTATTATTCTAGGCCTTTCAGCAGTAGAATAAAAAACTTCTTGATTGAGGAACAATTGCTTTATGTTTGTTTCCTCAAGTTGCTTAAAGAATAAAAGCAACTTTTCTTCGTCCAAAATATTTTGCTGATATAGCTAAAGCATTTCCTGAACAGTAACTTCAGCCTCTAATTTCCTCGTTTCTTCAGTCTTTATATTGAACAGATGTAATAAGGATAAGAAATCCTTAATACGAAAATGAATCAGATCAGAAGTATGGCTGTTAGCAAATAGTTCTGAGAGTGATTCAATCGACGAAAGTTGTTGTTCGAATTTTTGCAAAGAGGAAGACTGAGTTGTTGTAGATCTGGACAATAATAATTCTAGGGTCTTCTTGTAGTTTTCTTCTTGATTGGTCTGTTGGACCATTGTTTGCTTCAAGCTTAAGTAACCTTTCTCAATTTGTGTTAGCCAATAATTTGCTGATCGCCAATCATTGGCCTGTAAAGCATGGAAGCATCCATTAATTTTCTCAAAGAAAGCTGGATCTGATTCTTTGAGAGCTTTGTTATACCATTCTTTTGCCACTGTAGAGGCAAACATCTTTCCCTTTTCGAGAGTACCATAAGAACTGATTTTCTGTTTAATCAAAACTTTAGCTGGTTGAGCTTGATCTTTCCCTTGTTGGGTTTGGGCTTTTAAATCAACCTTTTGGATTTTTGATGCCTGTTGGGCATGAGAAGTTTCTGTCTTTTGGTTTTGGGCAGATGTCTCTACTTCGACCTTTTGGGCCTTTGCTTTCTTAGGGAGAATTTCAGTAAATTCTCCTGCTCTTTTCATTTTTTCTACAAAGTCTTTGAGAAATTTAAGATCTTCTTCGTTCATGGTCTGCTAAGAAAATCAGCAACAATGTTAGTAAAACCAGGAATATATTTAACATTGTAAGAAAATATTTCAAGGTATAAAGCAAGACGTATGCGTCGAAGATTTTCTTCTGGATTATTTATAGTCTTTTTTTGTAAAAATTGGGCAACAGATTTTTTGTCAGTTTCTATAGTAAATACTCTATGGAGTAAATATATTTTGAGGATTTTAATGGCTAATTTTATAGCCAATAATTCTTTATCATAAGTAGCATATTTACTTTGGGGTTTTGTAAATTTTCCCGAAGTATATGCTACAATCTCATTTGTATTTGTTATTAAGACTCCAGACCAAAATAAATCTGAGGCATCTGTTTGTAATATAATTTGTTCATCTGCTGTTGGAAAATGAAGAATTTTCTTTTTTGTAACAAATTCTTTAATTTGTTTAATTTCTTTTTGTTCTTCTAAACTCAAAGAAATAGGGATTTTATCTGTATTCCAACGACGAGGTTGTTCGCCATTAATCATTTTGTATTTGGCTTGTTCGGTTGCCAATTTGTTTTGTAAGGCTTTAATTTTGGAAGAAAGTTTAGGTATAAACTTTCGTCCGTAGTTTAAGAGTCCTAAAAAATTTGCAGCTGTTTTAAACTGGTAAAGTTTTCGGGAAACTCTTTAACTTTTTTATATATATGGTCTTGTAATTGTACTTGACCATTTTTTATTTGTTTTCCTAGAAAATCTATTTCAGTTTTGAATAATTCTATTTTCTTTGGACTCAAAATAATACCATGGTTTGACATTATTTTGATAACATGTAAAAGGTGATCTTTATGTTCTTCCACTGTTTGAGAAAAAACAAGTATATCATCTATGTAAGCGACGACATAAGGTAAATGTCCAAAAATAGAATTAATCTATTTTTGAAATATTTGAGGTGTATTTTTTAATCCAAATGGCATAACTAACCATTCAAAATGCCCTTGTGGACAGCTAAAAGCTGTTAATTCTATTGATGTTTGGTTTGCAAGTTTGATTTGCCAAAATCCTGAATTGGCATCAAATTTGCTATAATATTTAGCACCTTGGATTTGTTTGATTAGGTGCTCAGCAGTTGGTATAAAATAACCATCAAATTTTGTGCAAGAGTTTAACTTGCGATAATTGATGACCATTCGGGCCTTACCACGTTTTATTTCTGCGTGATTTCGTACTATAAATGCTGGAGAAGAATGTGAGCTGTGGCTCTTTTTTATTAATTTTAAATTTAACAGTTCCTGTATTTGAATGTTAAATTCTTGTTTGTCTATTGGAGATATCATTATACTATTGACTCGTATATTGGTATTCTGGTATTGTTCTAAGAGTTCGATAGAACAATAGCGAGGAGATTTATCAAACCATTTTAGAGGGTTATTGGAATATAAAGTTTCTAAGAGTTTGTGAATGGTTTCATCAAAAGGGGTTGCATTTGGAAGGTTATATGTATAGATTGGATGAATTGGAGGATTGGTATCGATGAAGGTATTGGTATCGATGAGAGTGGTTTTGGGTTGTTCACCACGCTGGGCTGCAGAAAAATAAGGGGCAATGCGGGCAGGAAGATGGATACGAGGAATAACGTGTCCATCAAAGTCAAAGAAATGGGTATTAAAAGGAGTAAAATGGCAAAGATTGTCAAGCCCAAGCAAACAATCAATATTGAAGTCTAATGGTAATAATGCAAAGTTAAAGGTATAAGTATGAGGGTTGTTGTAAATATCCGGTATAAAGATGTTGAGGTTTGCTACTTTATGGGTAACAGGGACTTGTTTTCCCATAAAATGGATTAGTGTTGTTTTGGTTTCTAAAGGAAGCCAAAATTGTGTAGGAATAAAGATTTGCTGAAGTAAACTAGCTTCAGCACCAATGTCTACTAAAGCATGAAGTGTCACATCCTCATAATTAGGAAGATGTATAGTAATAGGAAGATATATATGTAATTGAGCTTTCTTCTTTAAATCCATTTAAGGAGGAATGATAGATTTTTTATTTTCAAGAAGTCGCAAGGTACGACCTTCGACTGGATCTTGTACAGGAATATGAAAGCTTGGTCTTGCTTCTAGAGGTTCAGATGTTTCTCCTTCTTCATAATGTCTTGGAAGACTTATCGAAGAAGAGATACGATTGATAGGATTCTTTGTAACGGTAGAAATTGTATTGCCAGAAGCACTAAAATATTCTACTGGTATTTGAACCTTTGGTTTCAAGGTTTTACAAAAAGTTGGATTTCATTATCTAGCTTAAGATGTCGAATGTCCACGACCTTTGGTTGGATTGTTTTTCCAATCCCAACATTGAATAATTTTACAAAATTGTTTGGGGTGATGGATCTAAATGTGGAAGTGTCATTTAGAGCCATGCAGTGTTCCCATTGTATACCTAGGATTTTTGATCCAGGTAGTAATTGTATTCCTTTAAGGCTTATTGATAATGTACAAGTCTTTTCAACATTTTGGTCGTGTAGACTTATACAAAAATCTGGGTGAATATTTAGACCAAATAATCTATTAGCAAGATTGGATTTGGCTCCTCCAATTATGCTACTAAGTGGTTTATTAATGATTCGTTCGTCCATACAAACGATCATTATTGGTGTATCTATTCTACTGCGAAATAGAGCAGTTATTTTTAATTGGATCATACCTATGTGTAGGTATTTCATTTTTGGGTATTTTCTTTTCAGCTTTTCTATTTAACTTTTGTTAAGAAGACTGATGGATGTTAAATCATCATCTCCTTTTAATTCTATATTTCCTTGCATACTCTCAAAAATATAAGTGCGTTTATTGAGAAAGCGAGATTTAATAGAAGGGGCTTTATAAATCTCATTCTTTTCTCCATGAGGTATTACCTCTTTTAGTTTTTCTAAGTCTTCATCCGTGATTTCAAATTGTTCTCCTACACTGTCATGTAGGTCTGTTGTATTTACTTCCTCAGAAGTAAGTGTATTCATATTGACCCGAAATTCTCGATATTTTTCGGAATTCTCTGAATCATCTATGGCTATTTCAGATGTGATGATGGGAAAATCTTCATATTTATGGATAACTAGTGTTTCGATAGCATCGTTTGGTCTGATTAAATAATCCCAATCTTCTAGACTGGTATTTTTAATCAAGATTATTGGTGCTTGATATGTCATGGGTTCAATTATCCCATGAGTGATAAAGATATTTTCCTTGGCATGATATGGGATATTATGTAGTATCCCATAGTATCCAAATGGTATTAAAATGATTAGATCTAATGTTATCTCTGTAGTTCGATAACGCTTAAGTCTAAGCATTTTTCCCATGTAGATTGTATATCCTGGTGAGGATATTTTTTCTTTTTTGAGAAGTTTTAGAGATGGTAATAAAGGAATAACCTTTATTTGTTTCAATGTTTTGTTTATTTTAATCATATTGATTTTTAGTTTGTCAAAACCTTTTAATTGTTTATCTGAAGGTTGTTCAGATTCAGACTCTGTGGAGTCAGATTCACACTCTGTGGAGTCGTAATAAGATGTAATTTCATAGACAGAATTGTCATCAGAAATTTCATCAATTGTTCCAATGTTGATGGAGTATTCCTCTATATTAGGAATAATAACTCTTTTGATGTTAACTAGGCATTCATTTGCATAATGTCCCTCTTCGTTACATTTAAAACATCTACAATGTTTTTTACCTTTCTTTTTATTATATTTTTTGATAAACTTCTTTTTCTTAAACATTTGTTCTTTTCTAAATTCGGGTTTCCATTTTCTTTTAGAAATTTTATATCTTGGACTTCTTTTCTTTTTATAGGGTTTAAAAGCATATGTCCTCCAGTCATAAACGGGTGGACAACCATAAATATAATTTAAATCTTCTGAGAATTTTGAGCAACAGTTGTAGCCCATTCTAGAGGATTTTAAGTTTCTACTCATTTCCTTTTGAGCAGAAGTATTTTATTAGATCTTTTCCATAGATTCTGCACATGCTCTTCTAAGCATTCTTCTACTTCTACTTCCTCTTTCGCTTCTTCATCTTCTTCTCCTTCTACTTTTTCTTATTCTTCTTCTACTTTTTCTTTGTCGTCTTCTTCTTCTTCTTCTTTTTCCTCTTCTTCTTCTTCTTCTTCTTTCTCTTCTTCTTCCTCTTCTTCTTCTTCTTCTTGTTCTTTTTCTTCTTACTCTTCTTCTTCTTCTTCTTCTTCTCTTTCTACTTCTTCTTCCCTTTTTATTTCTTCTTTCTATTCTTTTTCTCCTTCTTCTCCTTCTTCTTCTTCTTCTTTTTCTTTTATATCTTCTTCTTTTTCTTCTCCTTCTTCTTCTTCTTCTTCTACCACTGCTCTTCTTCTTGTTTTGCTTCTTCTTTTTCCTCTTCATTTTCCACTTCTACTCCTTTTTTCTCATCATTTTCCTCTTATTCTTCTTTTAGTTCATCACCTTCTTCTCCTTCTTTTTCTTCTTACTCATCTCCTTCTTATTATTATACTTTTACTTCATAATCCTCTTCTTCTCCTTCTTCTTCTTCTTCTTTTTCTTCTTCTTCCACTTCCTCTTCTGTTTCTTCTTCTTCTTCCTCCTTTTCTTCTTCTTCTTCTTCTTATTCTTCTTGTAATTTTTTTTCTTTTTCTTCCTCTTCCTCCTTTTCTTCTTATTCTTCTTCTTCCTCTTCTTCTTCTACTTCTTCTACTACTTCCTCTTTTTCTTCTTTTTATTCTCCCCTTCTACATTTTCTTCTTCTTCTTCCTCGCCTTTGTCTTCTTCTTCCTCGCCTTTGTCTTCTTCTACTTCTTCTTCTTGTTCATCTTCTTCTACTCTTTTTTCCACTTCTCCTTGCTCTTCTTCTTCCTCTTCTTTTTCTTCTTCTTTCACTTCTTCTTAATCATCTTCTTCTTCTATTTCTGCTCTTTTTATTTTTCTTCTTCTTCTTCTTCTTCTTCTTCCTTTTCTTCTTCCTCTTCTTCTTTCTCTTATTCTACTTTTTCCTCTTCTTCTTCCTATTCTTCTTCTTCTCCTTCTCCTTCCCATCATCATCTTCTTCTTCTTCTTCATCTTCTTCTCCTTCTATTTCTTCTTCTTCTTCTTTTTCTTCTTTTTTTTTTCTTATTCTTCTTCTTCTTCATCTTTTGTTCTTCATCATCATCATTTTCTTCTTTTTGTTCTTCTTCTTCTTCCACTTCTTCTTGTTCTTCGTTTACTTCTTTCTTAATCCCAAATCTCTAATCCTTAATACTTAATCCCTAATCTTTAATCCCTAATCTTTAATCTTTATCCTTAATCCATGTTCTCTAATCCCTCCTCTATAATCCTTAATCCTTAAATCATAATTCCTAAAACCTAATCCCTAATAACTAATCTCTAATCCTAAATCCCTTATCTATAATACCTAATCCCTAATACTTTATCCCTAATGCTTAATCCATAATCCCTCCATCCAAGTTCTCTAATCCCTAATACCTAATCCCTAAACCTTAATCCTTAATCCGAAATCCCTAATCTATAATCTCTAATCCTTGAACCCTAATCTTAATTATAATTATTAAATCTCTAATCCCTAATCCTTAAATTCTAATAAATAATCACTAATCTTCAATCATTACTCTCTAATCCCTATTCCTTAATCCATAATCTGTAGTAATTAATCAATTAATCCTAAATCTCTAATCATTAATCTCTTCATCTCTAACCCCTTATTCGAAATCCTTATTCCTTAATCCTTAATCTTTTTACTTATTCCTTAAGCCCAACTCTTTAATCCCTAATCCTTAATCTTTAAATCCTAACCCCTAACTATAAATCCATAATCCATAATCCTTAATCCTTAATCTTTAATCCCTAATTCTTAATCCCTAAAATATAATCCTTAATCTTTCTTTTCTTAATCACTAATCCCTTATCCCCAATCCTTCTCTTCATCCTCTTCATCTTATTCTCCAACTACTTCTTTCTCTTCTTCTTTTACTTCTTCTTCTTCTTCTTCTTCTCCCTTATTTTCTTCTTCTTCCTCCTCTTCTTCCTTTCTTCCTCTTCTTCTTCACCTTCTTCTTCTTCACCTTCTTCTTCTTCTTCTTCCTTCTTCTATTTTTTCTTGTTCTTCATCTTCTTCTTTTTCTTCTTCATCTTTTCTTCTTCTCTTGTTCATATTCTTCTTCTTCTTCTTCTTCTTCTTCTTTTTCCTCTTCTTCTTCTTCTTCTTTTTCCTCTTCATCTTCCTCTTCTTCTTCATCATCATCATCTTCTTCTTCTACTTCCTCACCTTCTTCTCCTTCTTATTCCTACTGTTCTCCTTCTTCTTCTTCTTCTTCATTGTCCTCTTCTTATTCTTCTTTTACCTTCTCCTCCTCTTCTCCATCTTCTTCTTCTTCTTCTTCTTCTACTTGTTCAACTTCTCCTTCTTCTTCTTCTTCTTCTTATTTTTCTTCGTCTTCTTCTTCTTCTTCTTCTTCTTCCTCTTCTCCTTCTTCTTCTTCCTCTATTTTTCTTCTTCTTCTTCTTCTTCTTCTTCTTCTTCCTCTTCTTCTTCATCTTCTTCCTCATCTTTGTATTCTACTTCTTCTACTTCTTCCTTGTCTTCCTCTTCTTCTTCTTCTTTTTCTTCATTTTCTTCTTCTTCTTCTTCCTGCTCTTCTTCTTCCTCTAGTCTTCTTCTTCTTCTTCTTCTTTTCTTTTTCTTCTTCTTTCCTTTCTTTTTCCTCTTAATCATATTATTATTATTATTATTATTATTATTATTATTATTATTGTTCATCTTCTTCTTCTTCTTCCTCTACTTCTTCTTCTCCTTCTCCTTCTCTCGATCATTCTCCTTCTCCTTCTCCTTCTTTTTCTCCTACTCCTCCTCCTTTCCTTCTCATTATCCATCTCCTTCAACTTCTTCATCTCCTTGTCCTTCTTTTTCAACTTCTTCTCCTCCTTCTTATCCTCTTACTCCTATTCCTTCTTCTTCATCTTCTTCTTCTTCCTTCTTTCTTCTTTCTTCTTTATAATTTCTTCTTCCTTCTTCCTTCTTACTTCATTTCACATCTTTCCTTTTTCCTCCTTCCTCCTTCTTTCTTCTTTATTCTTCCTCTTGTTCTTCTTGTTCATCTTCTTCTTGTTCTTGGCTTTTCACTTCTCCTTATCATTTTCTTCTTCTTCTTTCTGCCTCCTTCTTCCTTTTTCCTTCTCCTTAATCGCTATTCTCTAATCCTTAATCCCCAAACCATCCTTAATTTATAACCCCTATTTTTTAATCCCTAACTTCTAATCCCTAATCTATAATATTTAAACTTTAATCTATAATACCTAATCCCTAATCTATAATTCACAATCCCTAATCCTTAATCTCTAATCCCTCATCTATAATCCTTCATCACTAATCACTAATCCTAAATCCTAATCCCTATCTCCAATCTTAATCTTAATCTCTAATCTTGAATCTTAAATCCTTAATCTCTAATCTCTAATTCTAAATACCTAATCTGTAATCCTCAATCACTAATCTCTAATCCTTAATCCTAAATAATTAATCCCTTAGTTGTTAATCCCTAATATCTAATCCTTGATCATTATTCTCTTTATCCATAATCCCTAATATCTAATCACTAATCTATAATTCTTAATCACTAATCATTAATCCTTGATCTCTATTACTTATTTCCTAATCCTTACTCCTTAATCCTTAATCCTTAATCACTAAACCCTAATCCCTAATTGCTAACTCGTAAACCCCTAACAATCAATCACTAATATCTAACTCATAATCCTAAATTCTTCCCTCCCAAATCTTTAATCCACACTTAATTATCCTTAATTAATAATTCTTCCTTTTCTAATCCTTAATTCTTAATCCCTAATCCTTAATGAGACTCTTCTTCCTCTTTTTCTTCTACATCTTCTTCTTCTTCTTCTTCTTCTTCTTCTTCCTCTTCTTCCTCTTCTTCCTCTTCTTTCATATCTTCCTCTTTTTCTTCTTTTTCTTCTTCTTCCTTCTCTTCCTATTATTCTACTTCTTCCACTTTTCTTCCTCTTCTTCTTTGCCTTCTTCTTCCTCCTCCTCATATTTTTCCTCTTCTTCTTCTTCATCATAATCTACTTCCTCTGCTTCTTTGTCTTCTTCTTCTTCTTCATGTTCTTCTACTTCTTCTTCTTCTTATTCTTCTCCTTCTTCTTCTTCCTCTAATTCCATCTCTCTTCTTCTTCTTCTACATCCTCTTCTTCTTCTTCTTCTTCTAATTCTAACTCTAATTCTTCTTCGTATTCTTCTTCTTCTTCTTCATTTTTATCTTCTTCTCTTCTTTGTGTACCTCTTTTTCTTTTTTTTAATCTTCCTCTTCGTCTTCTTCTTCCTCTTTTTCTACTTCTCAACCTTCTTCTCCTTCTCCTTCTACTTACTCTTCTCCTTCGTTTTTTTTTCTTCTTCTTCTTCTTTGTCACCTTCTCTGCATCCTTCTTCTTCATCTTCTTCTTCTTCTTCTTCTTCCTCCTCCTCCTCCTCCTCTTCTTCTTCTTCCTTTTTTTCTTATTCTTACTCTTCCTCTTCTTCTTCTTCTTCTTATTCTTATTTTTATTTTTCTCTCTTCTTCATCTTCTTCATCTGCCTCTTCTTCTTCTTTTTCTTCTTCTTTTACTTCTTGCTCTTATTCGTCTACTTCTTCCTCTTCTTCTTCTACTTTTTACTCTTTTTCTTCCACTTCCTCTTCTTCTTATTCTTTGTCTTCTTCTTCTTCTTCTTCATCATCTTCTACTTCTTCTTCTTGCTCTTCTTCTTCCTCTTCTTTCTCTCGTTCTTCTTCCTCTTCTTCTTCTTCTTCTTCTTCTTCTTCACTTCTTCTTTTTCTTTTTCTTCATCATCTTCTACTTCTTTTTCTTCCTCTTCTTTTTCTTCTTCTAGTTTTACTTTTTTCTCTTCTTCTACATCTTCTGCTTCTTCTTCCTCTTCTTTGTCTTCTTCTTCTTCTTCTTCTTCTTCTCTTTCTACTTCTTCTTCTTCTTCCTTTTCTATTTCTTCTACTACTTATTCTTTTACTCCTACTTGTTCTTCTTCTTCTTGTTCTTCTATTTCTTCTTCTTCCTCCTATTTTTCCTCTTCTTCATCTTTTCTTCTTCTTTTGTTCTTATTATTCTTCTTATTCTTCATCATCATCTTCTTCCACTTCTTCTTTCGCCTCTTCTTCTTCTTCTTCTACCTCCTCACCTTCTTCTCCTTCTTCTTATTCTTATTGTTCTCCATCTTCATCTTCTTCTTCTTCTTCTTCTTCTTCTTCCTCCTCCTCCCCTTCTTACCCTTCTTCTTCTTCTTCTACTCTACTACTTCTTCTTCTTCATCTTCTTCTTGTTCCTCTTCTTCTGCTTCTTCTTCCTCTTCTTTCTCTTCTTCTTCTTCTTCTTATTCTTCTTCTTCTTGTTCTTCTTCTTCTTCTTTTACTTCCTCCCCTTCTTCTTCTACTTCTTCTTCATCATCTTCATCTTCCTCTTCTTTTTCTTCCTCCTCCTCTTCTTCTTCTTCGTCATCATCATCATCTTCTTCTTCTTCTTCTTCTACTTTTTCCTCTTCTTCTCCTTCTTCTTCCACTTCTTCTTCTTGCTCTTCTTCTTCCTCTTCTTTATCAACTTCTTCTACTTCTTCATCCTCTCCTTCTTCTCCTTCTTCTTCTTCCTCTTCTTCATCTTCTTCCTCTTCTTCTTCTCCTTCTCCTACCTCTTCTTCCTTATCTACCTTTGGTTCTTCTTCTTCTTCTTACTACTTAATCCTTACTCCCTAATCCCTAATCCTTAATCCCTAAACCCTTACCACTAATTGCTAATCCATAATCCCTAGTCCTTATTTCCTAAACTTTAATCCTTAATCTATCACACCTAATCCCTAATCGCTCCCTCCTGACTCCTTAATCCCTTATCCCTTACTCCTAATCGAAGAATCCTAACCCATCTCTTCTTTCCCTTCTTCTTGTTCCTCTTCTTTTTTTTGTTCTTCTTCTTCTTCATCATCTTCCCCTTTTTCTTCTTATTCTCCTTCTTCTTCTTCTTCCACTTCTTCTTCTTATTCTTCTTCTTCTTTTTCTTCTTCATTTTCTTCTTCTCCTCCTTCCTCTTCTTCTTCTTACTCTCTTCTATGTCTTTTTCTCCTTCTTCTTTTCTTCCTCTTCTTCTGCCTCTTCTTCATTTCTTCTTCTTCCACTTGTTTTTCCTTCTTTTCTTCTTTTTGTTATTTTTATTCTTATTATTCTTTTTCTTCTTCTCCCTCTTCTTCTTCTTCCTCTTTTTTTTCTTCTTCAAGTTCTTTTGCTTCTTCTTCTTCTTCTTCCTCTTCTCCTACTACTTCTTCTCTTTCTTCTTTTTCTACCAATTTTATTTCTTTCTCATCTTCATCTTCTTCTTTTTCTCCTCCTCCTTCTTCTTCTTCTTCTTCTATTTCTTGCACTTCTTCTTCTTCTTCTTTTTCTATTTTGTGTTTTTCTTCTTCTCTTTTTGTTCTTCTTCTTCTTCTTCTTCTACCACTTCTTCTTTTTCTTCTTCTTCTTCCACTTCTTCTTCTTTTTCCTCTTCATCTTCCTCTTCTTCTTCTTCTTCTTTTTCCTCTTCTTCTTCTTCTACTACTACTACTTCTTCACCTTATTCTCCTCCTTCTTCTTACACTTCTTCTTCTTCTTCCTTTTTCATCTTCTTCTTCTTTTTCTTCTTTTACTTCTTTTACTACTTCATCTTCTTCTTCTTTCTCCTCCTCTTCTTTTTCCTCTACTTCTTCTTTTTCTTCCTCTTCTTCTTCTTCCTCCTCCTCTTCTTCTTATTCTTCCTCTTCCTCCTCTTCTTCCTCTTCTTCTTCTTCTTCTTCTAAAACTTCTTCCTCTTCTTCTTTTTCTTCCTTTTCTTCTTGTTCTTGTTCTTCTTTTGCTTCTTCTTCTTCTTCTTCTTCTTCTTCCTCTTCCACATCTCCTTCATTGACTTCTTCTGGTTTTTCTTCTTCTTCTTCTTCTTCTTCTTCTTCTTCTTAATCCAATTCTTTTTCTTCTTCTTCTACTTCTCCTTCAACCTCTTCTTCTTCCAATTCTTTCTCTTCTTCTTCTTCTTCTTCTTCTTCCTCTTCCTCTTCTACGACTTTTTCCATTTAGTTTTTCCTCTTCTACTTCTTATTTTTCTCCTTCTCCTTGATCTTTTTCTTCTAGTTCTTTCTCTTTATTTACTTCTTCTTCTTGTTCATCCACTTTGACTTAATTTTTTTCTTCTTATTCTCATTCTCATTCTTCTTCTTTTTCTTCTTCATCATCATAATCTTCTTCTTCTTCTACTACTTCTTCCTCTTCTTCTTCCGTAATCATCAGTCCATTAAAAATCCTTAATATTTAATCTTTAATTTGTAATCCTTAATCCCTAATCTTTATGCCTATTTCTTATTCCCTTATCCCTACTCCCTAATCCCTCATGTCTAAACTTTAATCACTAATTACTAATCCATATCTCTAATCCTTAATTATAAATCACTATTCACTAATCCTTTTTCCCTAATGCCTAATCCCTAATCTCACCCTCCCTAAGCCCTAATACCAAATCAGTCTTTTCTTCCTTATCTTCTTTTACTTCTTATTCTCCTTCTTCTTCTTCTTCTTTTTCCTCTTCCTCTTCTTCTTCTTCTTCTACCTCATCTTCTCCTTCTTCCTCTTCTTTCTCTTCTTCCTCTTCTTCATCTTCCTGCTCTTTTACTTCTTCTTCCTATTCTTCTTCTTCGTCTTCTACCTTTTCCTCTTCTTCTTCTTCTTCTTCTTCTTCTTCCTCTTTTTCATCTTCTTCTTCTTCTTTGTCTTCTTTTTCCCTACCCCTTTTCCTCTGCTTCTTCTTCTTCTTCTTCTTCTTCTTCCTATTCTTCTTCTTCTTCTTGTTCTTCTACTTCTTCTTCTTCTTCTTCTTTTTCTTTTACATCTTCTTCTTCTTTTCTATCTTTTTCTTCTTTCTCCTCCTCTTTTTCCTCTAGTTCATCTTCTTCTTGTTCTTCATAATTTCTTCTTCTCTTCTTCTATTTCTTCTTCTTCTTCATCATCATCTTCCTCTTCTTCTTGTTCTTATTTATCTTTTTCCTCTTCATCTTCTTCTTCTTCTACTACTACTACTACTTCTTCACCTTCTTATCCTTCTTCATCTTCTTACACTTCTCCATCTTCTTCTTCTTCTTCTTCCCCTTCGTTCTTTTCTTCTTCTTCTTCTTTTTCTTTTTCTTCTTCTTGTTCTTGTTCTTCTTGTTCTTGTTCTTTTTTTTTCTTCTACTTCTCCTCCTCCTCCTCCTTGTTCTTCTCTTCTTTTTCTTCTTCCTCTTCTTCTTCTTCTTCTTCTTCAGCTTTTTCTTCTTCTTCTTCCTCTTATCCTTCTTCTTCTTCCTCCTCTTAGTCTTCATTTTCTTTTTCCACTTCTTCTTCTTCTTCTTTTACTTCTTCCTCTTCTTCTTTTTCTTCTGCTTATATCGTAATCCCTAATCCACGATGCCCAATACCTAAACCCTAATGTCTTATCATTTTTCCTCAATTTTTAATCTGTAATCAGAAATCTCTCTAATCCTTATTCTCCAATACCTAATCCATAATCCCTAATTCCTAATCCCTAATCATTAATCCTTATTACCTAATCCTTAATCCATAATAATTAATCATAAATACATGTCCTCATAATCTTTAATCTCTAATCTCTAATCTAAAATCCTGTATCCTAAATTGCTAATCTCTGATCTCTAATCTTTAATCCCAAATCGGTAGTCCGTAATCCCTAATGCATAATCCCTTATCCATAATTCTTAATCCTTAGCCATTAATCCTAAACCATGATCTACGTTCCCTATTCCTTTAATCCTTAATCCCAAATCCTTAATCCCTAATTCTTAATCCCTAGACTCTATTCCTTAAGCGTTATTCTTTAATCACTAATCCCTAAGCACTAGTCCCTAATCTATAAACCCTAAAATGAATAGCTAATCCTAAATAAGTAATTCCTAAACTCTAAACCTTAATCCCTAATCTCTAATACTTGACCTCAAATTCCTAATACATCTTCAATCCCAAATCGTAAATCCATAATACAAGATCTTTAAGCCATCCCTCCCTTATTCATAAACTATTTTCTTCTTCTTTTACTTCTTATTCATATTCTTCTACTTCTTCTTCTTCTTATTATTATTCTTCTTCTACTCCCTCTTTTTTCTTCTTTTTTTTCTTCTTCCTCTTCTACTTCTATTTCTTCTTCTTCTTCTTCTTCTTCTTCTCTTATTCTTCTACTTCTTCTTCTTCCTCCTCTTCTTTTTCTTTTTCTTCTTCTTCATCTTCTTCTTCTTCTTCTTTTTCCTCTTCTTCCTCTTCCTCTTCTTTTTCTTCTTCGTGTACTTCTTCTTCTTCTTTTTTTATCTTCTTCTCCTTCTCGACGTCCTCTTCCTTCTTGTCCTTCTCCTAACCATCTTCTTCTTCCTCTTCTCCTTAATCTTCTTCTTGAACTTCTTCTTCTTCTTCTACTTCCTTTGATCCTTGTTCTCCTTGTTCTTCTCTTTCTTCTTCTTCTTCTTCTTCTCCTTCTTGTTCTTCATAATACTTAATCCCTATTTCTTAATCCCTACACCATAATCCCTCCCTACCTTATCTTTTATTACAAATATTTAATTTTTAATCCCTAATCCATCCTTTCTTAATCTATAGTCCCTAATCCCTAATCTCTAATCCTTTAGCTTAATCCACAATCCCTGATCCTTAACCTCTAATCCCTAATTCATCATTAATCCCTAATACATAATCCTTAATCCTTAATATTTAATCCTTAAACCTTGATCTCTAATACCTGATCCCTAATACCTAATAACTAATCTATAATCCATAATCCCTAATCACAAACCTCTAATCCTTAATCTCCAATTCTTAATCCCGAATCACTAATCCCTCATCCTAATCATAATCACTTAATCTTCAATTCCTAATCCTTAATCTCTAATTCATAATCTTGAATCATCATCTCTAATCATTAATCTTTAATCTTTAATCAATAATCTCTATTCTCTAATTCGTAATCCCTAATCCTAAATCCTTAATACTTTATCCTTAGCATGTAATCCCTTAATTCCTAATCCATAATTATTAATCTCTTCAGCCCAAATCCTTAACCCTAATCACTAATCTCTAATCCTTAATCCCAAATTCCTTTTACTTATTCCTTAATCCCTAATCCTTAATTCCTAATCCTTAATCCCTAAGCCTTAATCCTTGATTTATAATCCTTAATCCCTAACACCTAATCTTATATCCCTCCAACCTTAATCCTTAATCCCCAATCCCTAACCTTTAATCCTTAATCAGTTCTTCTTCCTCTTCTTTTTCATTTACTTCTTCCTCTTCTTCTTCTTCTTCCTCATCTTCCTAATCTTCTTCTTCTTCTTCATCATCTTCTTCTTCTTCCTCTTCTTCATCTTCTTCTTCTTCTACTACTTCTTCCTCCTCTTCTTCTTTTTCTTCTTCTTCTTCCTCTTAATCTTCCTCTTCTTCTTTATCTTCTTCTTCTTCTACTTCTACTTCTTCTTCCATCTCTTCTTCTTCTCCTTGTTGTTCTTTTTCTCCAATTTCTTCTTTTCTTGTTTTTCTTCTTCTTCTTCTTCTTTCTCTTCTTCTTCTTCTTCTTCTTACTATTAATATTATTATTATTTTATTTCTTCATCTTTTTCTTCTTATTATTCTTATTCTCCTTCTTCTTCTCTTTCTTCTTCTTCTTCTTCTTCTCATCTCCTTATCTTTAGTCTTCTACTTCTCCTTCTACTTCTCCTTCTTGTTATCTCCTTCTCCTCCTCCTCCTCCTCCTTCTACTTATTCTTCTTCTTCTTCTTCTATTACTACTTCTTTCATCTTTTTTCATCCTTCTTTCTTCTTCCATCTTCCTTCCACCTTCATTCCTCCTTAATTCTTTCTTCCTTCTTCCATCTTCTTTCTTTCTTCTTTTTTCTTTATTCCTCCTCTTCCTCTACCTCTTCCTCTTCTTCATTTACTTCTTTTTCTTCTTCTTCTTCTTCTTCCTTTTTTCCTCTTCTTCCTCTTCAACTTTTTCTTCTTCTTTTTCTGCCTCTTCTTCTGCTTCTACCTCTTCTCCTCGTCCTTCTTCATCATCATCATCATCTTCTTCTTCTTCTTCTTCTTCTTCTTCTTCCTCTTCTTATTCTTCTTGTTCTTCTTCTTCTTCTTCTTCTTCTTCTACTTCGTCATCTTGTTTCTTCTTCCTTCTTATTTCTACTTTCTTCTTCCTTCTTCAATCTTCTTTCTCGTTCTTCTTTCTTCTTCCTTGTTCCATGTTCCTCTACCTTCTTCCTTCTTTTTCTTCTTTCTTACTTTCTCCTTCTTCCTTCTTTCTTTTTTCCTATTTCTTCTTTCTCCTTTCCTCTTTCTTCTTTCAACTTCTTTCTTCTTCTTTCTTCTTCTTCTTGTTCTTCTTTCTTCTTCTTGTTCTTCTTCTTCTTCTTCTTCTTCTTCATCTTCTTCTCCTCCTCCTCCTCCTTTTACTTAATCCTTAATCACTGATCCCCCACATCACTAAACCCTAATCCCTAATCATTAATCCCTTCTTCCTTAATTCCAAATCCCTACGCCCTAATCCCTAATCTCTACTCTGTAAGCCCAAATCCTTAATCCTTCATATTCTTGTTGTTGTTCTTCTTCTTCTTCAGGTTCTTTTTCATCATTTACTTTTTCTTTATCTTCTTCTTCTTCTTCTCGTTCTTCTTATTCTTCTTCTTCCTCTTCTTTTACTTCTTCATTTTCTTCTTCTTGTACTACTTTTTTCTTGTCTTTCTTCTTCTTCTTCAACTTCAACTTCTTTTTCTGCTTCTTCTTCTTCTTCCTCTTCTTCTTTTGTTATTCTTCTACTTCTTCTTCTTCTTCTTCTTCTTTTTCCTCTTCTTTTTTCTTCTTCTTCTTCTCTCTCTTTCTTCTTCTTCTTCTTCTTCTTTTTACTCTTCTTCTTCAACTTCTTTTACTATTTCTCCTTCTTCTTCTTCTTCTTTTTCTTCTTCTTCTTCTTCTCCTCCTCCTCCTTGTTCTTCTCCTCTCCTTCTTCTTCTTCTTCTTCTTCTTTTTCTTCTTCTTCAACTTCTTCTTCTTCTTCTTTTTGTTCATCTTCTACTTGTCCTTCTTCTTCCTCTTCTTCTTCTTCTCCTCTTTCTTCTACTGTGTAATACTTATTCTTTATTCCCTAATCCCTCCTCATTAATCCCTCCTCACCTAATTTCTAATCGCTAATCTTTAATCTAAAATCTTTGGCCCATCCTTTTTAAATCTCTAACCTTTTATTCCTAATCCTTAATCTCTAATCCCTAAACCATAATCTCTAATACCTGATCCCCAATCTCTAATTTTTAATCCATAATCTATTATCCATAATCTTTAATCTCTAATCATTATTCTTTAGCCCCTAATCCCTAATATATATTCCCTAATCCTTATCGTAATTGCTTAATATATAATCCCTAATCCCTATAAATAATCTTAAATCTCAAATCCGTAATCATTGATCTCTAATCCTTAATCCTTAATCTCTATCCTTTTTTTCATAAATCCCTAATCCTAAAAATCAAATCCCTTATCCTTAGAAATTAACCTCTTAATCCTTAATCCTTAATCAATAATCCTTGATCATTAATCCCTTCAGTATTAATCTCTAATCTTCAAGTTTTATTACTTATTCCTTAATTCTTATTCCCTTATTATAAGTCCTTAATCCTTAAACCCTTATTCCAAATTGATAATCCTTAATCCCTAATCTCTAATCCCTAACCCTTAATCCCTAACACCTAATACCATATCCCTCCCACCTTATCTCTAAACCCTAATCCTTAACCCCTTATCTGTAATCCCTAATCCTTTTTTTTTCTTCTTTTTCCTCTTCTTCCACTTCTTTTTCTTAATCTTAATCATCTTATTCTTCCTCATCTTCCTCATATTCCACTTCTTCTTCCTCCTCATCTTCCTTATATTCTGCTTTTTCTTCTTATTCTTCTTATTCTTCTTCTTCTCCTTCTTCTTTATCTTCTTATACTTTCTTCTAATCTTTTTCTTCTTCTTCTTCATTTTCTTCTTTATCTCCCTCTTCTTCTTCATGCTCTTATTCTTCTTTATTTTCTTCTACTTTTTCATCTTCCAGCTCTTCTTCTTTCCCTTCCTTTTTTCTCTATATTCTTCTTTTGCTATACTTTTTCCTCCTCTTCTTCCTCCTCTTCATCTCCTTTTTCTTATTATTCTTCTTCTTCATCATCATCTTCGATTTCTTCTTCTTCTTCTTCTTTTCCTCTTCTTCTTCTTCCTCTTCTGCCTCTTCTTCTTCTTTTTTTCCTCTTTTTTCTTCCTCTTCTGCTTTCTCTTCATCTTCTTCATCTTCCTCTCCTTCTTTCTACTCATTTTCTTCTTCTTCTTCTTCATCTTCCTCCTCCTTATCTGTCTCAACTTCTTTTTCTACTTTCTCTTCTTCTTCTTCTTCTTCTTCTCCCTCTTCTCCTTCTTCTTATTTTTCAACTTCTTTTTTGTTCTTCTTCTTCTTCTCTGTCCCTGTCATCTTCCTCTTCTTCTTCTTCTTCTTCTTTTTCTTCCTCTACATCTCCTTTTTCGTACTCTTCTTCTTCTCCTCCTTCTTTTCTTGTTCTTCTTATTCCTCTTCATCTTCCTCTTCTTCTTCTTCCACTTCTTCTTCCTCTTCTTGTTGTTCTTCTTCTTCTATTTCTTCTTCTTCTTCTTCTTCTTCTTCTTCATCTACTATAGCTTTTCCTTTTTCTACTTCTTCGCCTTCTCTTTTTCTTTCTCCTATTCCTTCACCTTCTCCTTCTCCTTCTCCTTCTCCATTTCCTTCTCCTCCTTCTCCTTGTCCTCCTTCTATTTCTCTTTCACCATTTTCTTCTTCTTCTTCTTCCTTCTTTCTTCTTTCTTTTTTTTTTCTTCCTTCTTCCTTTCTCTTTCCTTCTTTTGTCTTCCTTATTCTTTCCTCCTTTCTTCCTTCTTCCTTCTTCCTTCTACTTTCTTCTTCTTCTTCTTCTTCCTCTTCTTCGTCTTCTTCTTCTTCTTCTTCCTCTTCTTTTTCCTCCTCTTCTTCTTCTTTCTTTCTTTCTTCTTCTTTCTTCTTTCTTCTTTCCTCCATCTTTCTTCTACCTTCTTCTTTCCCATTAATCCCCAATCCTTAATCCTTAATTGCTAATAAATCCCTAATCTGTAATCTTTAATCTTTAATCCCTAACCTATATTCCTTAATATCTAATCTCTAAACTCTAATCCCTAATACCTAATCCTTAATCCCTTGTCCCTAATTTATAATCCTTAATCCCAAATCTCTAATCTCTAATCCCTAATCCCTAATCCTTAATCACAAATCCTTAATCCTTAATCCATAATCCTTAATCTCAAGTTGTAATCCCAATCCATTAATCTCTAATATCTAATGCCAAATCCTGCACCCTTAATCACTAATCTGTAATCTATAATCATAAATCCTTATTCCCTTTATCCCTAATCCCTAATCCGAAATCCCTAATCCTTCATTACTTAATCTCTAATCCCTAATCTCGAATCCTTAACCCCTAATCTCGAAAATGATTTTTTTTATTATTATTATTCTTATTCATATTAATAAAAAAAACCGCTGTTTTTTCGAAATGTAATCACTAGGAGTGCAATTGATAATAAAGACCCGCATAAGAGAGCTGTATAGCTCAATAACATCATACTGACATGCATCATTAACCATTGTGATTGCAGAGCAGGTACTAATATTGCGGATTGATGCATGTCATTTGAAAGAACTGACGTGGAGAAACCTTGGGTTAAAATGACACTTGGTGTAGTTATTGTGCTGAAATAATTTTTTTGATTCAAAAAATACGGAATCATATGAATAATGGAGAAACTCCATGAAAGGAAGATTAATGATTCGTATAAATTACTTAACGGAAAATGTCCCGAAGAAATCCACCGAATAATTAAAAACCCTGTTATAGAGAAAAAAGTAGCTATCATTCCTTTTACTGATAAATTATGTATTCTTTGGTTTTCGTACACCGAAAAGTTTATCAAATGAATCATAATAACAATTGAAATGATCGAAAAGGAAATATGAGTTAATATCTGTTCTAAGGTCGCAAATATTATAAACATAAAAATAAAAATCTATATGAAATAGAAATAAAGGATATTGGGGATTAAATAGAATATAGAATTCTATTAATCTAGGTATATATTTTCGATTTTATATATAGATTAATAGAATCTATATTTAGTTAGATTTAGTTATATTGAATCTTTATATTTCTATTTTATTCTATTTTGTTTGATCTATTTTTATTGGATTTATTTGATTTTTATGCCGCCACTCGGACTTGAACCGAGATGCTCTAGCACTGCTTCCTAAGAGCAGCGTGTCTACCAATTTCACCATGGCGGCTTTGCTTATATTTTCTTATATGTATATTATATGAAATAAGAATAAGAAATTCCTGTTGAATTGTCGAGACTCAATAGAGTTTAGGATTATTGCATCTTTCTTCAAAAAATGAAGAAATATGCAATTTCCATATCTTTCATTTTCATAGGAATTTTTCATAGGAATCATATTAAAATACATATATAATACATATACAATTCATAATGAAAAAAAAGGGCTAATTAAGAAGAAAATCCTAAGAAACTAAAATAAGCAATTCAAATTCAATTAACGAGTTTTTTTTTTCCGAATATTTAACTGATCCATTAATTTCTTATAACGCACCTTATTTGTCTTTGACAAATAAGTCAATAATCGTTGACGTTTTCCCAGAATTCTTCGTAGACTTCTTTGCGATAAAAAATCTCTTTTGTGCAATTCCAAATGGGAAGTAAGTCTACGTATCTTACTAGTGAAATGGAATAGTTGAAATTCCACAGACCCGCTATTTTTTTCTTTTTTTTCTCGGGAAATAATCGAGATGAATGAATTTTTGACCATAAAACAAATGAAATTAAAAAAAAAATTCGATCTTTATTTTCTGTGAATTTTACTGATCAGGAAAAAGAATAAGATTTCTTATGCCAGTGATTTTCATCTAGTACACATCAAAATTGGATTTCATTTATTCATATACTACTTTTTTATTTATTCATATACTACTTTTTTATTTATTTATATACTACTTTTTTATTTATTTATATACTACTTTTTTGATGTGGTTGATGTGTTTATTTGTTTTGTATATTTTACCCAATTTATCCAAATCCAATTTTCATTTTCAATTGGATTTGGATAAAAAAGGCATATATGCATTTACGAACGAGAACGATTTATTTTTACTTCTTTGATTTTCTCTTTTTTTATTTGACTTTTCTTTTTCTTTTTTTTACTTTTCTTTTACTTATTTTTATAATGTTACACAGTGTATATATTTCGGCTTTCATCTACCGAATACGTCATACGATATATAGGAAATGAAATCTACTCTAAATTTTTGCATTTCTCATTGGAATGGAAATGGAATTGAATTATTTATGAATTGTGGATACATATGTATTCTTAACATACTGAAACGACTGCCGTTATTGGTATCAAACCAATATCGATTCATACAAGCTAAATCTTCTAATCGATAATGTGGCCAAAGAAACAATTTGAATTTCCTTAAATTTTTTGTATCTGTATTAATATGCTTGTCCCCATTCCAAAATTGTCCACAGTTTCTTATTTTGTTTTCATTGCAAAATATTGGATTTATATCCAAAACATTACAATTCCGGGAATTTAAACAAGTTCGAATTCGAAATTCTCTCCGACGTCTAGGAGATAGAATATTTTCGGGAATAAGTAAATCATAATCATAATATCTTTTTTCTGTGTATTTTCTATTCGTTTGTTGCTTCATCTTATGAAGCAACGAAATATGCAGAGTTTGATATAGAATCGATTTTCCGTCTCTTCTTATAGAGAGACTCATTGGTTCAAAAACCCATATTCCCTTTCTTATCAATTCTTGAATAAATAGGTTGTTTTGAATCAGCATTTCGTCTAGATTTAGTTGACCTCTTCGAATCCAGGATATAATAACCTTCTCTGAATTCACTATTCCAAGTAGTAGGCAATATGCCTCGATATTATCCATTAATGGTTGATCCAAGGATTCAGACCCTACGAATTTAAAAAGTAAATATTGTTTCAAAAAGGAATATAGTTCAATTACCTTCTTTCTATTAAATTTCTTCTTTTTCTTCGATACATTCGAATCAAGATTTTCTTGGCCCTTTTTTTTGTGTTTTTCATGCTCAGAATTTCCTAATTCAAGATCTTTTTCTTTCTTAGATTCCTCATATGATATAAGAATATTTTTATTTGGATTTACATTTCCATTTTGACTTTCTTGCTTTATATTTATATGAGAATTCAAAAAGAGTGATTGGATTGGAATGGCCCAAGGTTGAATACTATATATATAACAAGGTAGCACCAATTCTGGGAAGAACCAAGACTCTAGATTGGATATAGTGTCATAATTTGATACAGTATCATAGAAATCATAGAGACTTCCTTTAAAAATCATAGTAAATTTGTTTTTCATTTTTCGAAAATTCTTCATTTTCTGATTAGTATTTTGATTCATGCCAATATGTGTATTGAACCAGATATGAATATCAAGAGAATTTGTGAAAGCAAAACGAAGAATTTGATAATCAAAATATTTTCTATCCAAATTTGTATTCCTGTCAACTTGATTAGGTATACTTACCAATACATCAAATGATTCAAGTTTCGATGTATTGAAATCATATGGAATTTGTTGACCCCCATTTATTCCTAATGTTGATTCAGAAATATATGAATCAGGGGAGCTTATGTATCCATATGATAAACGGTCGTATCTGCAATGTTTTTTCCATTTGTCTTTTTGACTCATAAATGAATTCGCTGCATAGTCATTCATTCCATGAAGGAATTGGTCTTTTGTATATTTATCTAAATCCGCTTGGATTGATTCCTTGTTTTGAATCATACGACGTTGATGGATTCGATTTCGCCATTTTTGAGGTATTAATCGAGACCAGTTTTTTTTAGATAAATCGTATTGATAATGACCTTTTAACCAGTTTTTCCATTCGTTGATTACATATTTCTTATGTCTTGATTGGAAATCAAATATTCCGTGTATCATCAAAGAGTCTTTTAATTTATCTTTAAAAAAAGGATATCTCCCTTGATATTGAAGTACAAGTCTAAAGTGAGACTTATTAGGTAATTGGTTAAGTAATTGGGTTTGTGATAATTTGTAAAATACGTATGCTTGTGACAAGGAAGATAAGGTCCAATCAGTATTGGAAAACCGGTTTTTATTTTTGAGGATAGTCCAAATCCAATTCATTATATTTGGATTTCTTTCATCAATTACTTCTTCATCAATTACTTCTTCATCAATTACTTCTTCATCAATTACTTCTTGTTCTTGATTTCGTTCATTGTTGTAAATGTATTCCTGAAAGATCTTCTTTTTTGATTCAAAGAAAAGTTGTGCATTTGCATTGATCTTAGAAATGGTACATAGCAAGATATCTATATATATTTTTTCAATGAATGATTTGAAAAAGTAGTGTGATTTACGCATGAATCGGATATTTTTCCTTTGTAATATTTGTAATATTTGTAATATTTTCCAAAGATGTTTCTGTAATTTCGATTTTTTATTATCTAGAACTCTTTTTTTCTTGTCTTTTCTGTTTCGTTCTATTTGATTCCTGATTTGGATTGTCTTATCACAAAGATCTTTTGTTCTTCTTTCCATTAGTGAATCATCGACCATCGGTCGAGTTAGAACGAACGATTCGCGAAGAATCTCATTATTTATTTTGAAATCTTTTTCGTTTTCGTCTGGTTCATATACTTTTTGTTCCCTCATTTTCCATAAGATAATTCGATTTACTTTTTCCATTATTGGTTTGATAACTAGAACTCTGACCCTTTTGATTGTTTCTTTTATAACTTTTAGAAATAGAAAGGATGTTTCCTTTAAAAAGTGGAGAACATGTACAAAATTCTTTTGAACTTTTCGATTTCTTTTGATGAATTCTTGATAAATAGGTTTAAAAAAAGAAGGTTTTTTTCGGGGAGGACCAAAGGGAATTTCCGCTTCCATTCCCCAGATTGTTAAAAAACTAAAATTTTTGCTTCTTCTCATTGTTGGATTTGTATGTTCTATTGGATTCATATGATGTTTTTCCATTGGATCTATATAACGAGATCGTACCCTAGATTTTCGCCAAGGTTGTATAGGGAAGGGATTTATAATCTTTATTTGAAGACCCTCTAAGAGCCAATCCTCGGGAAATTCGTTTTCTGATGATGGAACACCAGTATAGGCGCATTTCAGATGTATTTCTCTCTTCCATTGTTCCCAATCTTCGAACCACTCGGGCCATTGGAATAATAAAATACGGAACAAATTTTTAGTTATTATGAATGAAGGTAATAGAATGTATTTTCGAAAAAAAGATTGGATTAATAACAGAAAAGCTCTTACGTACTGAAAAGATTCCCAAGCTTCTATTACTGCTATCTGTTCCTCTGCCTCTATTTGTCTTGCATCCTTTTTCTCTTTCACCCTTCTTTCTTTTGTCTCTTCATTTTCCAAATCGGAAATTTTCCATTCCGATTTTCTCCTCATCAAATTCCTAAAAAGAAGATTCCAAGTCCTAAGAAGAGGATTCCAAGTCCTAAAAAGAAGATTCTTCATTTCATAGATGACATCATCAAAAGAAAAATAGTATGCCCGATCCAAAAAAAACAAGGAATGTACATTGACTTGAAAGATGCCCCCAATAACTGTTTTACGTCTTTGGGGGCGCATGGATCCTTTGATTAGATTGCGGCGAAAATCTGGTTGTTGATAGTAATTTATCAACTCCACCTCTTCCATTTCCACCGGCAACTCCACCTCTTCCTCTTCCTCTTCCATTTTCACCAGATCATCATTTTGACTAGTATTCTTTTTCTTTCTACTAGAAATCGAATTTTCCTTCTGCTCAGTATCCCTATAAATTACCACATGGGTGGATCTTCTTGAATAAAGATCAGAATATTCTTTTTCTTTCTTCGCTTTTTCTTCTTTTTTTTCCTTCACTTTTTCTTCATCATCTTCTATGTCCTCTTCATCTTCATTATCTTCTATGTCCCCTTCATACCCTTCTATGTCCTCTTTTTCCCCCAAATCATTAGTTAATTTGTGTGGCCATCGAGAAACCTTTTTATTGACTTTTTCTTCATTGATTTCTTGTATGTCAATTTCATTGATTTCTTGTATGTCAATTTCATTGATTTCTTGTATTTCTTCTTGCATTTCTTGTAGGCTAATTTTACGTAAATCTTCTATTGAATTCGGAAATAATTGACGGTGGATTTCTAAAGTAGCATTTTCTAAAGTAGCATTAAAGTGATCTTTCAAAAATCGATCATGAATCTTATTTACCCGAGAAGTTTCTGCTAAAGATTCTGTATCTTTAGTATCTGTATCTTTTCTATCTTTAGTATCTGTATCTTTTCTATCTGTATAAGGATAAGTGATTAAATCATTCATGATTTCCCGTGAATCGAATTTTTTTATCGTTCCTCGATATATTCCGTCGCAAAGAGGATCATATGCTTTTGGCAAGCATTTTTTTTGACTATCATCATCGGATAATACGGCTCTTTTTTCAAGTATATCTACAAGTATATCTAGATTAGGAGATCCCTCGTTTTTTTCTAAAATTTGGATTCGACTTCTCAATTCATTGTTCAAATTGCACTTTTTTCTTTCATTGGTATAAATCCAAGAATTATAAAGATCTTCTTCATTTAGTTTCTCTCTGATGTCCAAACTTTTTCGTTCTATAATTTCCGAAAAAGTCGATAAACTGGGCGGATATGTAAAGGATATTCTTTGTTTCCCATCACTTGGACATGTAGAAAAGAAAAATTGTGACATTTCACTGCGGTAAAGCATTTTCCAAGTGATGATTTCTTATATATCGTAATGGATGATGCCATTGTTTATAATCGAACAAAAAATTTATAAAAGTTTCTTCAAACCAAAAAGACGAAGAACTGTTCTCTTCCTCTTCTTTCAGTCCCGGATTCGAATATTTATAGGGATCGATATTGTCAATTGGGCTATCTTTATAGTGTGCCCTTTGACTTTGAAAGTGAAATTCATCCTCTACCCCTTCTTCCGTTTCTACCCCTTCTTCCGTTTCTACCCCTTCTTCCGTTTTTGATTTTGAGGTTTTTTTATCGTTCAGTCTCCTAGTGAAAATGGGAGACGGCGTTCTGCCTAAATAGTAGACACAGGTGATAACTAAGAGAATACTAAAGAATTGATCCATAGACTCTCTCAATTCTAACATACGATACCTATTCCCCTTATATCGAACATAATGATATTGCTGTATCCAGAATAATACTAATCCAACACATTTCCTTAATAAAATGAAACCAATTAACCAACCAACAAAGCTACTTGTTAAAAATAACATCTTGTTCTTGCACCGAAACATATAAATGTTGACTAATCTGGCTAACGCGGAACTTGGTACAAGATAATGGTTCAGTAATTGAAAAATTAGATTATTCAGGAATGTACATTGAATGCTAATATCATACATGAAATCTCTGGTAGCGAATCCATAATCATAATCATCATCCTCATCATTGTCCCGGAATAAATTAAACAAAACATATGGTAGAACTAGGAAACTTATTGTATAAGGCCGCCCCAATGCTATATACAGAGGCGGATAATAGATCGATATGAACATCATGAGCTGTCCTACAAGAAAACCAGTTGTTGCTGCTACCTCCCTCTCAGTTTCTTCTTTCATAGCCCGAGCTCGTAGAATGAGGATATAAGAGGGCCCTATGGAGAATATGGTAAGAAATCCATAATATAACCCGAGCACAACGACCGAATTGATTAGTTTGTTCCACAAACTAAGTATCAAAGACTTAACAGACTGCGAATGCAAAATCAAACAAAGTAAAATCATAATGATCCTCCTATATCATTTAATACTTAAAAAATTTACGATTACTATATTATAGTTTGATTATTGATCATTTTCAATATTCTAGATATGATCTATGATCTTACTATACAATAAATGATGATATCATATATAGTTTTCTTATCTATATATCGATTATATATATATATCTATAGCTCTATAAATAGAGCTATAGATAGAGACAGATATACTTAGATATACTTTTCAGAAATTGTAGTGATATTTATGGAAATTGTTATATATATATATCTATAGCTCTATAGATAGAGCTATAGATAGAGACAGATATACTTAGATATACTTTTCAGAAATTGTAGTATAGAATTGT
>JAIUJO010000695.1:70000-95000 GCA_023846275.1 Vanilla planifolia
ACAATATGGGGTCAAAAAGAAAAAGCCAAAATAAGTGATTTGTTTTTAGCCCTTATCGAAATAAAACTCATTTTTGAACCTTTTTTACGCTCATGTCATGTCGAGGTGCTCCAGAAAAAAAAACTGCAAAATTCGATCCAATTTATCGTAATATATTAGTTAACATGTTGGTTAACCGTATTCTAAAACACGGAAAAAAATCATTGGCTTATAAAATTATCTATCGAGCCGTGAAAAAGATTCAACAAGAGACAAAAAAAAATCCACTATCTGTTTTACGTAAAGCAATACGTAGAGTAACTCCCGATATAGCAGTAAAAGCAAGACGTGTAAGCGGATCGACTCGTCAAGTTCCTATTGAAATAGGATCTACACAAGGAAGAGTGCTTGCCATTCGTTGGTTATTATGGGCATCCCGCAAGCGTCCGGGTCGAAATCGAAATATGGCTTTCAAATTAAGTTCCGAAATAATAGATGCTTCCAAAGGCCGTGGCGATGCCATACGCAAAAAGGAAGAGATTCATAGAATGGCAGAGGCAAATAGAGCTTTTGCGCATTTTCGTTAATCCATGAACAGGATCTATATAGACACATAGATCCATGGATCCATACATCTTGATCGGAAAAGAATCAATAGAAAAAGAAAGAATCGGACTCAATCTTTCTTGAAACAAACAAAAAGGAAAAGAAAGATGAAACATAAATTATGGATCAACTAAGCCTACTCGGGGGCTTGCTTAAGAGGAGAATCTTATGGAAATATCATGGAATAAGGTTTGATCCTGATCCTATTCATGGGGATTCCATAAATATCCCATTCCAAAAAGAGAAAGTTCAAAATAATTGGGACTTTTTCGTAGATTGGATGCAGTTACGAATTCATGATCTGGCATGTACAGAATGAAAACTTCATTCTCGATTCCATGATTATAAGTTCATAACTCCAGCCCATTTCCATTTTTGGCGGAAAAGATCTACTAATTCTTTTATTTCAGTTAGTAAAAGGGATCTTGAACTCAAAAATCGACCTAGAAGCTAAAAGAGGTTATCCTGAGCAATTGCAAGAATTGGGTTCATCGATATTCCTGGTTCCTGGTATAGTAGATGCTATCACACATACAGTCATACTCAATTCGATGGAATTGTTTGATCTGAAAGGAGATCTTTTCGAATTTCGTACGTGAGGGGTTCTTTTTTGGTTTCAATAGGACTACTTATGAGCGTTCTTTCTATCTATTATATATCGATATATAATAGATAGAAAGAATCAAGTTCTTAATGACTGGGCGAAACCAAGAAAGAGAGGCCTGTCTGCCATCCACACCAGAATAGATAGAGTTTTCCGAAAAATTCTCGTAGAATCGAGAAAGAGGTTTGATTTGACATCTTTTTGATATATAGCTTGATATATTCCTCCGGATAATTCAAATCGAAGCAATTTGATTTCTGACTCGAACCTATATGGCATGGACGATCGATGGAAATACTCCAACACTCCCCCCTTGTCATATATTCCATATATTACACTAGATAGATATCATATTCATGGGATATGATTCACTTTCAAGATGCCTTGATGGTGAAATGGTAGACACGCGAGACTCAAAATCTCGTGCGAAAGAGCGTGGAGGTTCGAGTCCTCTTCAAGGCATAATCATCAACAGATAAGATACTCGGCATATCAATATTGATATGCCGAGTATCTTAATCTTATCTGTTGATACGAAGTATTCCGGCGATCCTCACGATCCGAGTCCGAGCTTCGGCAGCGGATCACGGAATCTTGGTGATCTTCTCTATCTAATGAATTAGGAGTCCGTTTGGAAATCGTGCGCGCTGCGCGCACCCATACGAGTATATGATTAAATTAGTTATTGAATTCAACCAATGATTCGTTATTGGAGCAGATAGCAACAACCATTTCAGCGGACATGCTTCCGATGGAGGTTTCATTAGTCGAAATTTTTTGATAATAATAGGCTCTTTCGCCGTTCAAGAATTCTTGTTTAGGCAGTTCATATCATCCACACATAGTGATCTAAGATTTCAATTCTTCCATGTTTCAGCAGTAGCATATTGTTCCATGGAGCTAAGGCCAAAAAGATGAAAGAAACAAGTGTTTCCACGACTCTACCATCGGCCAATTCTGTTCCACTGAATCCCCTTTTCATGGGCACATATCTTTACGGCTAAGGAATGGGGAATCTTTCCCCTGTTACATGAATCAAATGTTTCATTTCATTCAGGAAAAGCCATTTCTTTCTCAACAATGTCTTTGTCATTTGATCCAATAGCGTTCGGTTAGATAGGAAAAAATTTGATAAATACTGATAACTCTCGGTTTGAATCTTAGAACGGAAAGATTCCTTAGATAATGAACTATTGGTTCTACTCTTGCGATGAATCAACAATTCGAATTCTTCCGTATTTTTGATGAACCAGCCTTTATACATAGATGTAGAAGGATTTTTTCGAAGCTCCTTTGGCATCTCTTCATCTGCAAAGAATTCTCGACGTGAAAACACAGAGACAGAGGACTGCTCAGAGGACTGCTCTTGGAGTAGGGAAAATAATAGATCCGTGGGGTCCCAAATGAATTGGTTTGTTGTCAAACGGTTTTCTTTTGTGTAAGATCTATTTGGTATCTGGTACTCCATCTCCGAGTCATTCTCAAGAAGCTCATCCTCTTTCTCTTTATCTTGATGATAAAGAGAAATGTTATCTTGAGGAAAAAGAGAAATGTTATCTTGAGGATAAATGCTCGGAAGCTCATCCTCATCCTCTTTATCTTGATGATAAATGTTCGGAAGCTCATCCTCTTGATCTTGATGATCAATGCTCTGTTTGCCCCAAAATGACCCAGCCAAATAGGGAAATCCCAATTCAGTGGACCTTTTGATACAATCAAATAGATTGCCACAAGAGCGCCATATTTGAGGCGCCCAAACTATTTGATTGAAGAAGAAATCCCCCTTCTCCATTTTATCCGGATCCAATTCTTCCCCTTCTTCAAACTCCAACCACGATTGTTCATAAGAAAAAAATACATTTCGCATGATATCTAACGGATTCCTTGGTTCGGGCCGAAGAAGTAATGTCACTCGATTATTATCATTATTATCAAACTGACTGCAATCTTTTTCTGTCCGTGGGGATCCCGCCAAAGCCAGAGCGTCTTCTGCTTCGAATAGTAATAATAGTAATAGGCCATGAACTAGATTCAAATCATTCTCAAGGAATCCATAAGAAATGATCCGATCTTTTTCATCGGGTCTGGACCAAAGATCTTGAGCGACCGATCCGGCAGAACAACTCAAAAGATAAAGAAGTATCGTGAATCTCTTTATGTTCCTTCTAAGTTCGAAGTACCATTTGTACAAATAAAAATCCCCCCCTACCTGACATGATCTATTATTCATATAGATAGATATAGGATCTATGGGGAAATTACTTAGAAATACATTTTGTGCGATAGCCCTTCCTATCTGATAGAAAAGGATCCCATGATTCTGAGCCGATCTTATATGGGGTCGAAAAGTCCAAGTTGTTTTATGAATAATTGATCTAATTGTATTCATTTCTATAATGGATTTCTTCTGTGCAATACTAATCGATAGGACATTATTGATAAATCCTCCAAGATCTAGTACATTGGAACCCATGGTTAGGGTATCGAATCCATTAGCATGGAATATCTCCTTTTCCAAGTGAAATCCCCTAGTATATGAAAGAGTGAAAAAGTGCTTTCGTTGTTGTGGAGGAACAAGCCTTCGTACCTTAATGCATGTATTTAATTTATCCGGAGCTATTAGAGTGGGATCCACTTGTTGGGGAACATGAGTCGAAGCAATAACAAGAATCTTTCCAGTGGAACAATCCCTGGAGAGATAGTTCTCTAATTGAACGAGGAATAAGAATACGAAATCCGACTGATCCATATTCAGATCATGAATGTTTGGAATCCATACTATGCAAGGAGACATTGTTTTTGCGAATTCGAATTGTAATTCGAATTGAGCCATGATCTCAATATAAGGGCTTACTAGTTTAACGTTTCCTATTTTCATTTGCGAATCCAGATACTCTATAAACATAGGTATCATCTTGATATCCATATCGATCTGATCGATATCATTATCATTCTCAGTCTCATTATCAACAATCTTAAAGTAATCATCACTATCCCACACAAGATCTTTAATATGGATCTTATGGATACTATCATATATACTCATAATGTCCATCTTATACATAATATCACTCTCATCAAAATCAAGCATATTGTAACCTAGGTCATCAAACCAAAAACTTTTGACCTTGGTCGTAAATACCGTAATGAAAGGAACATAGAAGTTTGTCGCTAGGTGTTTGACCAAACAGGATCGTCCAATTCCCATAGAACCTATCACTAAAATACCTCTAGAACTATATGGGAATAAGGGGAGCGAAAAGGGAATTTCATCAGAAGATGGGGAATGAAAACTATCGACCACCCCCGAGATTTGTGAATCAGTGATTGTCTGATAATGAGCAAGGAATATCCGTCTTTCTGCTAAACAGGATCTATTGAACTCATAATTCATTAGATCTTTTTTATGAATTATGTATCGTAAGAAAATAGATCCCGATTGTTCAATCATTTGATAACCAGAGTCATTCTTGAATAAATGATAACTATGTGTCAGACTCAATAGAAATTTATCAATTCTTTTTTCTGTCGTTAAGGTGGAGAACTGAATCAATAATTTTTTTTCTTTACTTGGAATACAAGAACTGTCCGCGATAAAGGATTCTATTTTCCCATCAATAAAATAACCTTTCACGTTTTTTCTTTTTATTATCAATGAATACATCTCTTTAGTTGTACGACTTAGATGCCTCGTCTTTCTCGAAAAAATGATTTGATTGATGGGATTTGGTATGATACTGACAAGATCGATGAGATTTATATTCCAATAAAAACGTATTGATTTGAACTCATAGTTAACCAATAGCATGTTGAAATCAAAAAACCACATCCGTATTGCTTCCAGAAAATCTTCTAATTTTAGCATGTTGAAATCAAAAAACCACATCCATATTGCTTCCAGAAAATCTTCTAATTTGTTCTTCAGAAAAACTAGAAATAGAAAGAGATTCTTTGACCAGAAAGAATTCAGTTCAGATGTAGGATACCTATCCAGAAATTCTTCTAATTCCGTTATGTATGATTGAATCGTCAAATATTTGATCTTTTCTAACTCTGTCTGTAACCTACTAAAGCTAAAGACTTGGGAAAAAAAGAGAAGATGTATAGAAACGAGATATCCAGCAACAAGAAGAAGTAAAAAGATTGAATCGAGGAATTCCCGAGGATTTGTGGATATCAGATGTGCCAATATCCATACGGGTGACTCATTTTTTCGATGAATCTGTTCTTCGAACAGAATAAGATGAAAATTCTGTAAACATTGACTCGAAATCTCACTTATCAGAGTCCATTGTGTCAGAATCCATTGTGGAAGAATCTTCTGAAGAATTTTCTGAAGAATTTTCTGAAGAATTGGCTGTGATAGATCTGATCCATGTATCATATCATGAAAAATGGATACAAATTTTTGACTGCTACTTAGTATCGGCAATGGGTCTGAAAGAATATCTAAAAGGGTGAATTTTAGATATTTGCACCCTGTCGAAGTAAGTAACCATGGCATATATGTTTGGAGCAGATTCCATTTTGAGAAATTTGAAAAAGCACTATCTCGTTTCTTTTTTCTATACATTTGCCCTTTCTCAACGCATTTATTTAGACGAAGACTCCGTTTTTTCCTCTTTCCGGATATTCCGGATAGTAAATCTTTCTCAGAACATGGAATGTGCATCAAACCCATGCTTGAATTGAAACTGAGATACTGATGCAAGTTATTCCCTTCTGAATCAGATAGATTCATATCTGAAAGAGGCTGACAATAAGTTCTTTCCAAATTTTGTATTTGTTCCTCTGCGAGAGGTGTTGCAGAAATATCTGCGATCGAGTAAATAGCTCTACGAACGAATGGATCGGAACAAATTGGAAAATGAAAAGATTTGTACAATTTGTACAAGTTATACGTTTCATCACCACTTTGTGGGAAATCGTTAGGTATGAAGATGTCGGATACCTGTGACTCGATTGGTGAAATAGCCTCTCTCTCCAAAAAAAGATCTTCTTTTTTACCGACGTACAAAGAAAATATTTTGTTGCGAATGGACAAGATATTGAGGAATTGTCCATATGTAAGATCATAATTATTGATACGGGTCTTTTCCACATAAAAAGGGAATCCTTTGTTACAATAGAACCAGAAGTGATGTGGACCATTCAAGAATCGAAGTCGATGTGCTTTATAAAAAGCAGATATCAATGAACTTCTATGAAATGGTTTCACGGGATTCAGCCAATTGTCTCGATCGTGGGATATCATTGAGAAATATGAATCCATGTTCTCAAAGTATTTCCTGCGATTCTTTCGAGTATGGAATGAGTTAATCATCCGCTTTGGTATCTTTTTGAAAAAAGATGGTAATATTGTTCCTTCATTGATCAATAATTTCGGTCTTTGGGAAGTATCACGATCATCCAAGAAGAAGGGTTTCAATTTCTTCAAATGAACGATTTGAACACCTATGTATTCTAACAAATGATTGCAGAGTTGATCATTCGGACCTTTCCATTCATAGATGTGGATCTCGGAGCTATGAATGGGGATATTCCCGATACTAACAAAGAAAAAGGGAAGTAACTTGGATAACTTGGATGATAACTTGGATAAAAGTAACTTGGATAACTTGGATAACTTGGATGAAAAGAAACGAAGTGACTTATCAAAATCTTTTTTGTCGATAGCCTCGGACCAATCAATCGAATATTTATTAAGACGTAATCGATCGAACACTACTTGCACTACTTGAAAAGGATTCTTCTGTTCAGAAACGAAATGTTCCAAATGTTCCTGGAAATTCTTAGTCCCATTGGACCATTTGTATCTATATACATCAGGATCCCGATTCATGGATCTCTCAATTCGAGAAATAAGAGGATCAAACCATTTCTTCTGATTCTTTTTCAAATTCGATAAATGTTGGTTGATCATATATTTCATTATAGTTATATGATTCAGAGTCTCATTTCCTATTTGATCCCTTTGAATTCCATATTCGAAGTTGCGATCGGATCTATTCATTAAAAAGAAAAAGAATCGATTCGATACATTTCTGATGTACCCATAGGTACTATATTGGATTTGAATCAGATTTCGGATCAATCTATATTGATTGATTGCCTCCATGATGTTGTTGCTAGCAAATACCGCTCCCAAATCATTCCCGCAGTAGATCCGGACCAATTTTTTTCTGATCCTTCGGGAAAAAGATTCACTCTCCTCATAAAAAAGAGGAGGTAAAACCAATAAAGATTTCTTTTTCGATTCATCTCTGGAGTTGAATACCTCATTCAAGAATTTTTGTTGATCCAACCCGTAGGAATCCATAGAAAAGGAAAATCCCCTATAATACACCAGATCCGGCTCAGTTATTGATAGAGTGAATAGATCCGCCATTTCTGGGAATCTCTCTTCTGATTCCAAAAAATCCATTTTTGGATTTCTTTCATCTATTCCATGACCGGAACAAAGGGGGATACGCGTTACGCCACGATTTTTTGGAAAGAATGAAATCTTACCGGAACTGTCCATATCCGGGATGTGATATGGTTCCGAAGGATGAATTGAGACGGTATTTCAAATACTTCGCACAGTGCCCAATAAGTTATTAGGTGTTCTTTTAATGGTTTCAGTACCAATAGGATTATTGACAGTACCTTTTTTGGAGAATGTCAATAAATTCCAAAATCCATTTCGTCGTCCAGTAGCTACAACAGTCTTTTTAATCGGTACCATAGTAGCTCTTTGGTTAGGTATTGGAGCAACATTACCTATTGAGAAATCCCTAACTTTAGGTCTTTTTCAAATTGATTCAACCGCGAACGTCAAATATCATGATATAGGTATCTAGGGAAGATCTATTTCTTGATCTTCCCTAGATACACCAGTGAATATTTAGTATTTAGATATATTCCTATTAGGATCTATTTTGCAAATCTATTTATCCTGTCGGGGATTCAAAGCTCATTCCACTCGTTTTTCTTTCTAAAAAATTCCAAAATGAAAAATCAATGTATTTAAAATTTTTTCTTAGGTAAATTGATTGAAAAATGCTTCTGTAGAATGTCCAATATCTGTTTTACATCTTCTATGCGAAAATTTCCACTTTTTAGAAGATCTTCTTGACTGTGATTCAAAAGGTCCAATAATGTATGTATATTGGACCTTTTGAGAGAATTATAGTTCTTGGAAGACAATTTTAATTGGTCAATAAAAATACCTGTGAATGGAATTCCCTTTTTGTTTCTATTTTGATTAGTTAATTTTTCTTGAAAGGAAAAAGAAGGTAGATTAAATCTTTTTTCATTTTCCTCCAAATCCTCTTCCTCTGCATGTAAAAAAGGAATCAATAAATCAATCAAATTACGAGAAGCTTCATAAAGTGCTTCTTTAGGAGTTAAACTTCCATTTGTCCATATTTCTAGAAAGAGTATCTCTTGTTTTACATTCCCATTCCCATAAGAATGAATACTATGGTTCACATTTCGAACAGGGGTAGATACAGTATCTATAGAAAAACTTCCATGGCTAGAGTCGTTTGTGGATTTCATACGATATCCGCGATCTCTCTTGATTTGTAATTCAATACGCAAATCAATTGGTTCTGTAAGGTTCGCTATATGCTGTGTCGTGTCAACTATTTCTACAGAAAGTGGCGAGATGATATCTTGAGCGGTTATCTGTTTTGGACCCCTGACACAAATATATGCATCCCGAACCCCATTGAGATTACTTTTCAATACGATTTCTTTTAGATTTATTAAAATCTCATGTACTGATTCTTCAATACCTACTATCGTAGAATATTCATGCAGCACATTTTCAAATTTTACACGTGTGATACATGTTCCTTCGATTTCTCCAAGTAAAGCCCTTCGCATGGCGATACCTATGGTATCGGCTTGACCTTTCATAAGTGGGGACAAAATGAAACGACCATAATAAAGACGCTTGCTGTCTACTCTTGATTCAACACATTTCCACTGCAGTGTTGGAGTGCATCCTGCTACTTCTTCTCGAGCCATACTATTTATTTTATTGGATTTTATTGGAATTTATACTTTATACTTTAGTATACTATTTGATTTATTTTTATTTTTCTTGGATTAATGATTATTGGATCAGATCTTTAAATCATTTATTTCTTTTGGAATCTCTTCAGTTCCAATTCTGAGTTTTACACACGTCTTCTTTTAGGGGGTCGACACCCATTATGTGGCATGGGTGTTATATCACGCACGGAACTTAATCGTATCCTACTTCTACGAATGGCCCGCAATGCCGTATCTCTTCCTCGACCTGTACCCTTGATCATAACTTTTGCCCGTTTCATACCCCGACCAACCGCTGTACGAATAACGTTTAATGCTGCTACTTGAGCAGCATAGGGTGTTCCTTTTCTTACGCTTCTGAATCCAGAAGCACCCGCGGAAGACCAAGAAAACGCCCGACCTCGTACGTCTGTAACAGTTACAATAGTATTGTTGAAACTGGCTTGAATATGAATAATTCCTTTTGGTATCCTAGGTTTATTCTTATACTTATGTGAACCAATGCGTATATTCCTACGTAAATAATTACGTAAACCAATTTTTGTGATGAATTTTGTCATATTTTATTGTCTTATATCATAGAAAATAAAAAATAAAAAAAAAAAAAAGAAAGAAGAATCATAAATCTGCAGAAAGATACGGTGGATATCCATTTCATATGAAAAAAGAGCCTTTCTTCTTTTTTTTTATTTTCTATTTTCGAAAATTCTTTAGTTGGAACTTGAGAAGTATTACTTCTGTCTCTGTTTATGTCTCGGATTGGAACAAATTATTCTAATTCGTCCGCGTCTACGTATCGAGCAACATTTTTGACAAATTTTACGAACAGAAACTCTTATTTTCATATTTTTCATCCCTTACCTTCATTCGGAATCTATTTTTATATTTTTTTGATCAAAAAAAAAATGAAAATAGATTTCTTTTATTTTTGAACTTATAGAACTTACTGAATATTGAATATGAATATAGAATTTTATAGAATTTGAGAAGAATGAATAATTATATCATGATATGATTCTGGAATCGACACATTGATTGTTTTCAAAATTCTTTTTCTTTATTCTTTAAAATCGAACCGTATGCATCCAAAGGCGCACGTACGGTTCCTCGGGGATACAATTTTTCCCTAATCAACCGACTTCATAACGAACGAATACTTTTTTTATGCGACGAGCTTGATTATGAGAACTCGAATAATATTGTGGGTCTCATAGTACATCTCACCATAGAAGATGCTACTAGGGATCAATTTTTGTTTATAAACTGTGAAGGTGGATTGATAATCCCAGGAGTAGCCCTTTATGATACTATGCAATGGGTGCCCACTACTATACATACAATAGGGATGGGGTTAGTCGCTTCGATAGGATCTTTCGTTCTGCTTGGAGGAGAAATTACCAAACGTATAGCACTCCCTCACGCTTGGCGCCAATGAATTTGAATTTGAGAAAAAAAAAATAAGACTATGCCTTCGCTGTATCGAATATGAAAAAAAAAAGAACAGAAGAAGTAATAATAGCATGGCACTTCAAGTTCAATATTAACAAAACAATTATTGTTTTTAAACATGATATTTTTTATTGAGATAGGAGTATGAAAGAAAGGTTCTTCCCGATCTTATGTATCACTTATGTATCAAAAGTAAATTTCAGCGTCACAAACAATTTTTCTTCCACACTAGAAGGCTTTTTCTTATCTTTATGTTATGAAATAAAGAATAAAAAAAGATGGAGAAAATAAATTTCTCCTTCTTAGATCGCATAAAAAAAAACTTTGGGATTGCTTAAAGACGAGATAAATAGATAAATAAAGAAAGCATAAATCGATAAAAAAACATAAGTGATACATAAGGAAAGTCAAAAAAATTTCTTGGTTTTAACCTTACGACATAGAAATACTAAGAAACGGAAGAAAATCAAATTAAAGCGTATAAGCCGACCCAGTCGACGAATCTATTCCAGCTATCAAAGAATTCCTAAAATTTTAGGCGGAATGGGAATTGTAATTCTTTCTACTTCTCGAGGTATGATGACAGATCGAGAAGCCCGACTAGAAAAAATTGGAGGAGAAATTTTGTGTTATATATGGTGATTCTACTGTAGTTCCCCCATTCTATCTCGAATTTACTATTTTTGTTATTTGAAAATTGCAAATAGCGAGAGAGGAGAAATGAATTAAAGAATTCCTCCTTTATTAGTTTTATGAGTTTCATTAATATTTCAATTTAAAAATATCAAATAAAAGGATTTACATGTAATGAAAGAACAAAAAGAACAAAAATTTATTCATGAAGGTTTAATTACTGAATCGCTTTCAAATGGTATGTTCCGAGTTCAGTTAGATAATGAAAATCTAATTATAGCTTATATTTCAGGAAAAATCCGTCGGGGTTTTATACGTATACTACTCGGGGATAGGGTCCGAGTCGAAATGAGTCAATTTTAAATTCTTTTTTTTTAACGGGTTTTTGTTTTTCTAAGGATTTTTTTTTTATTCTATGTTTTATTTTTTTTTTCATATAAGTTTTGACCTTTTTATCCTTCCCTATGTTCTATAATGTAGGAAAAAACGTAGAAAAGAAAAAAGAATTTTCTGAACTTATTGAACTAACTTCTCATTGATGTATTTTTATTTTTTTTTTTCATCGAAATTGAAATGACGATGTAATTTTCTTGTTCCTGAATGGGCCCTTTAAATTCTTTTAGGTTTTTGTTCTACTCCGAGGGAAGATTTGTCCGAATTCTCTTTGCACATATAAGGCAAATGATTTCAATACCACTTCGTTTTTTTTTTTTCAATTTCTTTCATGCCTTTCCCCAAACTATTTGATGTATTATGTATTGTATGTATTGTATTCAGATGTATTATGTATTGTATTCATCATATTATTTTATCGGTAAACAATTTTAAATTCTCTTTTTTTTAGATTTAGATTATTACTACCTAATAAAAATATTCTTATTTAAGATTTCTATTAGGCTATTAGGACCTGCATTACTACATTTGCACTCCCATTGTATTACTTTGCTATGAAACTCTTTTTACTATGAATTCTGAGAATTTTGAATTAAGAACTCTTAATTCATTCTTAATTCCAATTTGATAATGAACGGAGCTTGGAGAAAATGATACTTGACTTTATCATTCCAAGTAAACCATCAATTATTCGAATTCTAAATTATTCGAATTGAAAATCTTGATCTAATTGTTCTTCACGCTCCGAATTATTGATTTTATGGTTCAATCAATACAAATCAATACAATATTTCCTATCTATCTATTGGATTGGGGGGCGAAACAAAGAATACTCGATCGGGGAGATAATGGGGAAATCCCATATGGCCAATATGTCTGACAAGTCGCACTATAGATCAGCCCAAACTGCATCTTCATCTTCAGGAAACTGAAAGGGTACTTTTGGAACACCAACGGGCATTCAACTAAAGGAAAAACGAAGTACTATACTTTAATTTAAACTTTAATTTAAAAAATTGAAAATAAAAATATAAAAACATTATGGAGGCTTCCTTGTCTTCATCATTTTTTTTTTCTCTTTTTCTTTATTTTGTATCTTCTTTTTGTATACTTAATTATAACTTTGATCTAATATATTTTTCTTGATCTAATATTTTTATTTATTTTATTTATTTATTGAATATTTTTGTCTAGTATTTATCTAGTATCTAGTATTGTATTATAGTAAACTAAAATCGAGTTTATAGGTATAGACTTATATACTGTTTTTTTCATAGAGGAAAAAAGAATGTGAAAAAATTGGAACGAACGTATGAATCGAATCGGATTAGCCGATTCCATTATTTTGAATGAGAAACAAAAGTATCTATGCATTCTTTCCCCTAAAGTACTACCATTGCGTATTGATATTTATCGGGTATAGAATAAGATCTGTTTATTTTTCTTCTTCTATATCTTTTCAATCGAATAGAAAGGATTGAAAATGGAAAATAGGAAGAGAAGGGAACAATTTTTTTTCTATCCAAAATCTACCGATAAAGTGCACGATTTAGTCTTTTCCAATGCGATAAAGATAAAGTTATATAATATCTATTTCTTTTTCATTTTTTTACAAAGGGGTATTTACATGGGTTTGCCTTGGTATCGTGTTCATACTGTCGTATTGAATGATCCCGGTCGATTGCTTTCTGTCCATATAATGCATACAGCTCTAGTTTCTGGTTGGGCCGGCTCGATGGCTCTATACGAATTAGCAGTTTTTGATCCCTCTGACCCTATTCTTGATCCAATGTGGAGACAAGGCATGTTCGTTATACCCTTCATGACTCGTTTAGGAATAACCAATTCATGGGGGGGTTGGAGTATTTCAGGAAGAACTATAACGAATTCGGGCATTTGGAGTTATGAAGGCGTAGCGGGGGCACATATTGTGTTTTCCGGCTTGTGCTTCTTGGCAGCTATCTGGCATTGGGTGTATTGGGACCTAGAAATATTCTGTGATGAACGTACAGGAAAACCTTCTTTGGATTTGCCCAAAATCTTTGGAATTCATTTATTTCTCTCAGGAGTGGCTTGCTTTGGCTTTGGCGCATTTCATGTAACAGGGTTATATGGTCCTGGAATATGGGTGTCTGACCCTTATGGACTAACTGGAAAAGTGCAATCTGTAAATCCAGCGTGGGGTGCAGAGGGTTTTGATCCTTTTGTTCCGGGGGGAATAGCTTCTCATCATATTGCAGCGGGTATATTGGGCATATTAGCGGGTTTATTCCATCTCAGCGTCCGTCCACCTCAACGTTTATACAAAGGATTACGTATGGGTAATATCGAAACTGTGCTTTCCAGCAGTATTGCTGCTGTTTTTTTTGCAGCTTTCGTTGTTGCTGGAACTATGTGGTATGGTTCAGCAACTACCCCAATCGAATTATTTGGCCCCACTCGTTATCAGTGGGATCAGGGGTATTTCTAGCAAGAAATATATCGAAGAGTTGGGGCCGGACTAGCTGAAAATATGAGCCTATTGGAAGCTTGGGCTAAAATTCCCGAAAAATTAGCCTTTTACGATTACATTGGTAATAATCCAGCAAAAGGAGGATTATTTAGAGCAGGTTCAATGGACAACGGGGATGGAATAGCTGTTGGGTGGTTAGGTCACCCCGTATTTCGAGATAAAGAAGGGCTCGAACTCTTTGTACGTCGTATGCCTACCTTTTTTGAAACATTTCCGGTAGTTTTGGTAGATAGAGACGGAATTGTGAGGGCCGATGTTCCTTTTCGAAGGGCAGAATCCAAGTATAGTGTTGAACAAGTAGGGGTAACTGTTGAATTCTATGGCGGTGAACTCAATGGAGTCAGTTATAGCGATCCCGCTACTTTGAAAAAATATGCTAGACGTGCCCAATTAGGTGAAATCTTTGAACTAGACCGAGCTACTTTAAAATCTGATGGTGTTTTTCGTAGTAGCCCGAGAGGTTGGTTCACTTTTGGTCATGCTACATTTGCTTTGCTCTTCTTTTTCGGACACATTTGGCACGGTGCCAGAACTTTGTTCAGAGATGTTTTTGCCGGTATTGATCCAGATTTGGATGCTCAAGTTGAATTTGGAGCATTCCAAAAAATTGGAGATCCAACTACACGGAGACAAGTAGTCTGATACAAGATTCTTTTGCTATTTGTTGTCTCTATTTTTTTTAGTATTGAAATATTGAAATTGTAAATTTCAATTTCGAATTGATTTAGTAAATGATCAAAAATGAATAGGCGTGGAAGCTATAATTGTAAAAATTGTAAACCACGATCGAATCTATGGAAGCATTAGTTTATACATTCCTCTTGGTTTCGACTTTAGGTATCATCTTTTTCGCGATCTTTTTTCGCGAACCACCTAAAGTTCCAACTAAAAAAATGAAATGATTTTTTTGATTTCCATTTATCTCCATTGAAGTAGTGATGAGCCCCATATGAATGGGGGGGCTCATTACTTCAACTAGTCCCCATGTTCTTCGAAAGGATCTCTTAATTTTTTAGAGGGTTGCCCAAAAGCGGTATATAAGGCATACCCGGTAAAGCTTACAAGTAAACCAGATATGGAGATGGCGACTAGGATTGCTGTTTCCATTTTTGATTTTTTATATAATTTTACGATCACAACGGATCACAATAATGTCGTTTATTTACAACTACAACGAAATGGTATACAAAGTCAACAGATTTCAATCCACAAGGAAAAAGAATTTATGGCTACAAAAATCGTTGAGAGTAGTTCTAGATCTGGGCCAAGACGAACTGTCCTAGGGAGTTTATTAAAACCATTGAATTCGGAATATGGAAAAGTAGCCCCAGGGTGGGGTACTACACCACTTATGGGAATCACAATGGCTCTATTTGTCATATTTCTATCTATTCTTTTGGAAATTTATAATTCTTCTGTTTTACTGGATGGAATTCCAAAAAATTAGTTCATAAAACTCGGAAGTCCTAGTTTTTCAATCAAAAAAAATGATTTTACTAGACTGACTTAAAACTTCAATTGAAGATTAATTAATTAATTAATTAAGAATTATTTAAGACTTGGGTTGAAAGATCATTCTGGTAGTTCGATCGTGAAATTGATTTGTTTCGATATTTCATTTCCGGAATATGAGCGTGTGACTTGTTATAATTGATCCTATTGAGAATATATAGAATGGACCTGTCATCTCTATCAAGATGATTTGAACTCGTCAGATATTTATTCTAGTCTCTGGAGCACGAACTATATAGAATAAGAATAGATCAAGAAAAGAAATATTTTAACTATGATTCATACCTATTATTCAAACCTCGCAACCGGACTAAAAAAAAAGGAAAGAAATCTTTTTTAAATCAGATTCTAAATCAAAGATTTCTTTCCTTCAGATTTATGTTGATGTTGACTGAAAGAAAAATATTTCTCTAGAATTTATGGACTCATTACATTCATTGAAGAAGTGATAATCAAATTGTTTTTACTCATAGAACCTTTGAATTTAATGAATTTAACTTTTTTTTATTCAATTTCAATCATCGTGGTTCTAGTATGAATCTGAGGTTTCAATTGATTCATAGGGTCTCAACAAGATAATTCTTATAAAAAAAATAGGGAAGAGAAGATTCAATAGGCCTGTCACGATTAAAATAAAGAAAGATGGATGAGCCAACTTGAGATTGTGTTTCTTGGCATTATCTTAACAAAGAAGAGATTTCGGATTTTTTTCTTTCTATCTTTGGGTCAAACCAAGTCAAGTGGCTAAGTCCCAAGAAGCTTTGAACTCTCGATTCCGTATCTGTTGAAATCAGTATTTGTGTGTTTTGTCTTGAGCCGTACGAGATGAAATTCTCATATACGATTCTCGGAGGGGGAGTCTTCCTTGGATTACCTATCTCAATAAAGTATATGATTGGTTCGAGGAACGCCTCGAAATTCAAGCTATTGCGGATGATATAACTAGTAAATATGTTCCTCCTCATGTTAACATATTTTATTGTCTGGGTGGGATTACGCTTACTTGTTTTTTAGTACAAGTAGCTACAGGTTTTGCTATGACTTTTTACTATCGTCCAACCGTGACAGAGGCTTTTTCCTCTGTTCAATACATAATGACTGAGGTCAACCTCGGTTGGTTAATTCGATCAGTTCATCGATGGTCAGCAAGTATGATGGTTCTAATGATGATCTTACACGTGTTTCGTGTGTATCTGACGGGGGGATTTAAAAAACCTCGCGAATTAACTTGGGTTACTGGGGTGGTTCTGGCTGTATTGACCGCATCTTTTGGCGTAACTGGTTATTCCTTACCTCGGGACCAAATTGGCTATTGGGCAGTAAAAATTGTAACAGGTGTGCCTGAAGCTATTCCTATAATAGGATTGCCTTTGGTAGAATTATTACGTGGAAGTGTTAGTGTGGGTCAATCCACTTTGACTCGTTTTTATAGTTTACATACTTTTGTATTGCCTCTTCTTACTGCCGTATTTATGTTAATGCACTTCCCAATGATACGTAAGCAAGGGATTTCGGGTCCTTTATAGTGAAGGAAGATTCTATTTTAATTTTTCATATCGGGGAGAAGCAAGAGTTTTTGTCTTTCATTGCTACGAATATGAATTATTTCAAACATAAGGCATGTGATTTTGATACTTCTCTTTAACTATAATCTTTCACTATAAAATGAAGTATTGAAGTATTTAATTTTGTATTTGATATTGATACGAATACGAAGGGTTGAAGTCTATTTTCCTAAAATAAAAGAGGATGGATTATGGCAGTGTATGACTTGAGCTATGGATTGGGCCGTGCAGATATATGATCGGATCCGCCGCGTTGGAATTGACCACAAACCAATGTGTCTCCGCAGACAACCGCAAATCCCCTTATGTAATATATGATAGGCTGGTTCATTTGAGGAGAATCTTTTCTATGATCAAACTCGAAGGAAGTGTCATGTATCAACAGGCTCCGTAAGATCCCTATAATAAGTGATGTGGCATGATGCAATGTTCTATCTATTCACTTTTCTTTTTTCTTTCCTTTTCTCATTTGAATTCTTATGAATAATAAATAATTATTCATAAGAAATAATAATAGTTATTTTAGTCATTTCATTGTTCATTATAGTATGGAGATGCATTCATTTCCTCTGCATCGACCCTGATCTATCATACTATCGGAGTGAACTAAAGGATCTAAGGAAGAACAGAGGTTCTAATACTTTAACCAAGTAACAAGTCAAAACTTTGTCTTTTTCTTTTCTATATAAGGAAATCGATATGTTGCGGGGATAAAGAGCAACCCAAAGATATGAATATGAGACAATCCAAAAAGCATTTGATCATGATCAAATTTGTGAGCCTACTTGGATATTGGGCATTTACTTCCCAGAACTAAATTGATTTTCAATAATCAATAACAATAATAATATTTTCTTTTAATAATATTTTCCGTAATATCATACATAATATACATAATAACATAATAAAAAAAATAAAAAAAGAAAATAAAATATAGATAAAATAAATATCAATTAAAATTTAAAATAATTAAAATAAAATATCGATTTTCTATGGATTTCTTTAATGGACTTCTTTAGGTCCTATAAATATCTTTCTGTCATTCTTTTGATTTTTTGGAATTCTTGCTCGAGCCGGATGAGCAAAAATTCTCATGTCCGGTTCCTCTGGAGGATGAATCCATAAGAATTCACCTATCCAAATAACAAAGAAACCTGATTTGAATGATCCTGTATTAAGAGCTAAATTGGCTAAGGGGATGGGCCATAATTATTATGGAGAACCCGCATGGCCCAATGATCTTTTATATATTTTTCCAGTAGTAATTCTAGGTACTATTGCATGTAATGTAGGCTTAGCAGTGCTAGAGCCGTCAATGATTGGTGAACCAGCAGATCCATTTGCAACTCCGTTGGAAATATTACCTGAATGGTATTTTTTTCCCGTATTTCAAATACTTCGCACAGTGCCCAATAAGTTATTAGGTGTTCTTTTAATGGTTTCAGTACCAATAGGATTATTGACAGTACCTTTTTTGGAGAATGTCAATAAATTCCAAAATCCATTTCGTCGTCCAGTAGCTACAACAGTCTTTTTAATCGGTACCATAGTAGCTCTTTGGTTAGGTATTGGAGCAACATTACCTATTGAGAAATCCCTAACTTTAGGTCTTTTTCAAATTGATTCAACCGCGAACGTCAAATATCATGATATAGGTATCTAGGGAAGATCTATTTCTTGATCTTCCCTAGATACACCAGTGAATATTTAGTATTTAGATATATTCCTATTAGGATCTATTTTGCAAATCTATTTATCCTGTCGGGGATTCAAAGCTCATTCCACTCGTTTTTCTTTCTAAAAAATTCCAAAATGAAAAATCAATGTATTTAAAATTTTTTCTTAGGTAAATTGATTGAAAAATGCTTCTGTAGAATGTCCAATATCTGTTTTACATCTTCTATGCGAAAATTTCCACTTTTTAGAAGATCTTCTTGACTGTGATTCAAAAGGTCCAATAATGTATGTATATTGGACCTTTTGAGAGAATTATAGTTCTTGGAAGACAATTTTAATTGGTCAATAAAAATACCTGTGAATGGAATTCCCTTTTTGTTTCTATTTTGATTAGTTAATTTTTCTTGAAAGGAAAAAGAAGGTAGATTAAATCTTTTTTCATTTTCCTCCAAATCCTCTTCCTCTGCATGTAAAAAAGGAATCAATAAATCAATCAAATTACGAGAAGCTTCATAAAGTGCTTCTTTAGGAGTTAAACTTCCATTTGTCCATATTTCTAGAAAGAGTATCTCTTGTTTTTCATTCCCATTCCCATAAGAATGAATACTATGGTTCACATTTCGAACAGGGGTAGATACAGTATCTATAGAAAAACTTCCATGGCTAGAGTCGTTTGTGGATTTCATACGATATCCGCGATCTCTCTTGATTTGTAATTCAATACGCAAATCAATTGGTTCTGTAAGGTTCGCTATATGCTGTGTCGTGTCAACTATTTCTACAGAAAGTGGCGAGATGATATCTTGAGCGGTTATCTGTTTTGGACCCCTGACACAAATATATGCATCCCGAACCCCATTGAGATTACTTTTCAATACGATTTCTTTTAGATTTATTAAAATCTCATGTACTGATTCTTCAATACCTACTATCGTAGAATATTCATGCAGCACATTTTCAAATTTTACACGTGTGATACATGTTCCTTCGATTTCTCCAAGTAAAGCCCTTCGCATGGCGATACCTATGGTATCGGCTTGACCTTTCATAAGTGGGGACAAAATGAAACGACCATAATAAAGACGCTTGCTGTCTACTCTTGATTCAACACATTTCCACTGCAGTGTTGGAGTGCATCCTGCTACTTCTTCTCGAGCCATACTATTTATTTTATTGGATTTTATTGGAATTTATACTTTATACTTTAGTATACTATTTGATTTATTTTTATTTTTCTTGGATTAATGATTATTGGATCAGATCTTTAAATCATTTATTTCTTTTGGAATCTCTTCAGTTCCAATTCTGAGTTTTACACACGTCTTCTTTTAGGGGGTCGACACCCATTATGTGGCATGGGTGTTATATCACGCACGGAACTTAATCGTATCCTACTTCTACGAATGGCCCGCAATGCCGTATCTCTTCCTCGACCTGTACCCTTGATCATAACTTTTGCCCGTTTCATACCCCGACCAACCGCTGTACGAATAACGTTTAATGCTGCTACTTGAGCAGCATAGGGTGTTCCTTTTCTTACGCTTCTGAATCCAGAAGCACCCGCGGAAGACCAAGAAAACGCCCGACCTCGTACGTCTGTAACAGTTACAATAGTATTGTTGAAACTGGCTTGAATATGAATAATTCCTTTTGGTATCCTAGGTTTATTCTTATACTTATGTGAACCAATGCGTATATTCCTACGTAAATAATTACGTAAACCAATTTTTGTGATGAATTTTGTCATATTTTATTGTCTTATATCATAGAAAATAAAAAAAAAAATAAAAAAAAAGAAAGAAGAATCATAAATCTGCAGAAAGATACGGTGGATATCCATTTCATATGAAAAAAGAGCCTTTCTTCTTTTTTTTTATTTTCTATTTTCGAAAATTCTTTAGTTGGAACTTGAGAAGTATTACTTCTGTCTCTGTTTATGTCTCGGATTGGAACAAATTATTCTAATTCGTCCGCGTCTACGTATCGAGCAACATTTTTGACAAATTTTACGAACAGAAACTCTTATTTTCATATTTTTCATCCCTTACCTTCATTCGGAATCTATTTTTATATTTTTTTGATCAAAAAAAAAATGAAAATAGATTTCTTTTATTTTTGAACTTATAGAACTTACTGAATATTGAATATGAATATAGAATTTTATAGAATTTGAGAAGAATGAATAATTATATCATGATATGATTATTCGTTATATCCTTACGAGAGGGATGTTTAAAAGAATGATTTAATTGTTAGAATTTTTTTTTTGGAAATCTAGGAAGTCTATAAATTATACGTCCCCTGGTTAAATCATAATGACTCATTTCGACTCGGACCCTATCCCCGGGTAGTATACGTATAAAACCCCGACGGATTTTTCCTGAAATATAAGCTATAATTAGATTTTCATTATCTAACTGAACTCGGAACATACCATTTGAAAGCGATTCAGTAATTAAACCTTCATGAATAAATTTTTGTTCTTTTTGTTCTTTCATTACATGTAAATCCTTTTATTTGATATTTTTAAATTGAAATATTAATGAAACTCATAAAACTAATAAAGGAGGAATTCTTTAATTCATTTCTCCTCTCTCGCTATTTGCAATTTTCAAATAACAAAAATAGTAAATTCGAGATAGAATGGGGGAACTACAGTAGAATCACCATATATAACACAAAATTTCTCCTCCAATTTTTTCTAGTCGGGCTTCTCGATCTGTCATCATACCTCGAGAAGTAGAAAGAATTACAATTCCCATTCCGCCTAAAATTTTAGGAATTCTTTGATAGCTGGAATAGATTCGTCGACTGGGTCGGCTTATACGCTTTAATTTGATTTTCTTCCGTTTCTTAGTATTTCTATGTCGTAAGGTTAAAACCAAGAAATTTTTTTGACTTTCCTTATGTTTTCGAACGTTTTCAAGAAAACCTTCTCGTAAAAGTATTTTGACAATGTTTTTAGTTAGATTAGTACATGCTATTTGAACCCTTCCCTTTTGATTCATGTTAGCATTTCTTATAGAAGTTAATATATCGGCAATAATGTCTTTACCCATGGCGAATTCTAGTTATTTGTTCCTCCTCATTTGAATAGAATCAACATGTTTCTTTTTTGTTTAATTTTTATTTTTAGATTATTGATTGAATTTTTTTTTTGAAATTCGTCAATTCTAAACAAATTTCCAAAATTCAAGTATATGCATGAAACACAATCTATGAATTATGAATCAGAAATCTATGAGATATATATCCTCTATTTAAATATTCATTATATCATAATATAATGTACTTTATTGTTTATGTTTATTGTGGTTTTTTATACTTTAATGAATTTATTATTTATATTTTTGATATTTATGAATTATTTCATTATCTAGTAGTTATTTGAATTTAACTATTTAGTTTAGTAGTTTTATATTAGTCGTTTTATTAGTATTTATTTAGTATTATATTATTTATTTAATTATAATATTATTTAATAGTATTATTTAGTATTAATTTTGATTTATGAATTTTTATTAAATTTGGATTTTTATTTATTATATTTTTAGATTTATTTTGCTATTTGTATATTTGAATTATATAAAAGATTATATAAAAGATCAATCAAATAAAAATATCGAATAAAATAAAATAACAAATAAAGAAGTAAGAAGAAATATAATGATATTAAATAATCAAATAAATAATTAAATGAAAATGAAAAATTCATCAAATTGAAATTATAAATGAAATCTAAATTTCAGAAAAAAAAAATCAGAATCAGAAAATCAAATAAAAATAATAGAAAAATAGAATTAAAGAAGAAATAGAAATAAAAAAAATAATATGGAATATAGAAAGAAATAGAAAATAAATATAGATAAATGAAAATAATGATATATGTCATCTACTAATTTGATTTAGAAGACTATAAGACTTCGGGCGCCAATGAAACTATTTTAGTAAATTTAAACTGTCTCAATTCCCGAACAATCGCACCAAAAATTCGAGTTCCTTTTGGCTTTCCTGCTTTATCAATGATAACTGCTGCATTGTCATCATATCGTATTATCATGCCATTGTCGCGTTTTAGTTCTTGACGCGTACGGACAATCAAAGCTCTAATTATTTCGGATCTTTCTATAGACATGTTGGGCACTGCTTCTTTGATTACAGCAACAATAACATCGCCAATATGAGCATATTTATGATTACCAGTTCCTAGGATTCGAATACACATCAATTTTCGAGCTCCGCTGTTATCCGCTACATTCAAAAGGGTCTGAGGTTGAATCATATCATTCTTATTGGAATATCTTATTTAAATGCAGGGTATAAGGGAAAAAAAGAAATATTATTTGTCCAGCAGAGATCAAAAAATCCGCGGTTGTTTTTTCATTCTCAACACCCCTTCACTTTATCTTTTCTTTTCCTTTACTTTCCTATTGTATCTATCCTGAAAGAAAATTGAGTTAGTATAGGCATTTTATATGCAGCTATTCGCATAGCTGCTTTAGCTACAGTTTTTGATACTCCACTCATTTCATAAAGTATTCGTCCCCGTTTCACAACGGCTACCCAATATTCGGGTGATCCCTTCCCCGAGCCCATACGTGTTTCCGTCGATCTGATTGTAACAGGTTTGTCGGGAAAGATACGTATCCATATCTTTCCACTACGACGCGCAAATCGCGTCAGTGCTCTTCGCCCTGCTTCTATTTGTCTAGCTGTAATCCAACCGGGTTCAAGCGCCTGAAGAGCGTATCTGCCGAAACAAATACGATTGCCTCGGGAAGATATTCCCTTCATTCTACCTCTATGTTGTTTACGAAATCTGGTTCTTTTGGGGTTTTAGTTGATGGTTGTTTCTATTCCATCTCTACTGCAGAACCGGACATGAGAGTTTCTTCTCATCCGGCTCCTCGCGAATGAAATGACTTCTTCTCCGTAATCTTGTAATCTTAGATATATACTATATCTAGATTCAAAAAAAGTAAGATAAAAAAAAAGTCAAAAGAAGAATTCAATCAATTATTTCTATTTCAATTGAAATAGTTTCAATTGAAAATTTAAAATATAAAACTAAAATAAAATATATTGAAAAATAAATAAATGAAATTAGCATTCGCGGGCAAATATTGACTCTTTTTTCTTTTTTTTACTTTATTTTTTTTTTTGAGATGGGATAATTCATGTTCAGAATAAATCCATTCTGGAACACTTTATTCTTGGTTCATTCCGCCATCCTACCCAATGAATCATTAGGATTGATTTTTATTTGATTGGTTTTCAATTCAATCCTATTTAATCACAGGTTCCATCGTTCCCATAGCTTCTCCATTAATGATTAGGCTTGAACTCTGCAATGGAGCTCTCCCCAAAATTGGTTATTTGTCTCCGAGTCAATCTCCTCAGTTTTTCTTAACCCGAAGCTCAATTCTTTCTTTTCTATTCTTCCGTTATTTATTTATTATTTCTATGTTATTATTTCGATTTCGCTATTTCGATTATATTTCTGTCTCTATTATTTATTATTATATTATACCTATTCTATATATTATTATTCATATTTAAATATTTAATATAATATAAATATAATATAAATATGAATAAATATAAATAATTATGATTAAAATATGAATAATAATTAAATAAAATAAAAAATAAATATTAAATATATAAAATATATAATAAAACATATAAATAGTAATAAAATAAAAATAGTAATAGAATAAATATAAATAAAAAATGTGAATAATAGACAAAATGGATAAATCGAAAAAAAGAATATATTAACATTATATTAACATAGAAAATATATTACATAGATAAATAATAAATAGAAATATATTAAAATTGATGCTTTATCACACTGCTTATTTTTCATAAACCATACATTTTGGAATCATATATCAATCATATATCATTAGTATTAAGAATTAATATTCTTATTCTATCTTTCTATCATCCTTCCATTTTTCTACATCCCCCTTTTTTTTTTATTTTTGTTTCAAGATTTATAATCAGATTTTTTTTCATTTT
>JAIUJO010000695.1:100000-107500 GCA_023846275.1 Vanilla planifolia
CCTGAATCTAATCGGGGTTCGCGGTGGTGGAGGAACCGGATCGGAAAAAAGAGGGATTCTAGTTGTCAGATATCTAATGAAACCGTAGCTGGAATTGAGATCTCATTCAAAGAGAAAGATAGCAAATATCTGGAATTTCTTTTTTTATCCTATACGGATGATCCGATCCGCAAGGACCATGATTCGGAATTGTTTGATCGTCTTTCTCCGAGGAAGAAACGAAACATAATCAACTTGAATTCGGGACAGCTATTCGAAATCTTAGGGAAAGACTTGATTTGTTATCTCATGTCTGGTCTTCGTGAAAAAAGACCAATTGAGGGGGATAGTTTCTTCAAACAACAAGGAGCTGGGGCAACTATGCAATCCAATGATAATGATATTGAGCATGTTTCCCATCTCTTCTCGAGAAACAAGTGGGGTATTTCTTTGCAGAATTGTGCTCAATTTCATATGTGGCAATTCCGCCAAGATCTCTTCGTTAGTTGGGGAAAGAATCAGCACGAATCGGATTTTTTGAGGAACGTCTCGAGAGAGAATTGGATTGGGTTAGACAATGTGTGGTTGGTAAACAAGGATCGGTTTTTTAGTAAGGTACGGAATGTATTGTCAAATATTCAATATGATTCCGCAAGATCTATTTTCGTTCGAGTAACGGATTCCAGCCAATGGAAAGGATCTTCTTCTGATCAATCCAGAGATCATTTTGATTCCGTTAGAAATGAGGATTCAGAATATCACACATTGATCGATCAAACACAGATTCAGCAATTCAAAGAGAGATCGATTCTTTGGGATCCTTCTGTTCTTCAAACGGAACGAACAAAGATAGAATCAGATCGATTTCCGGAAGAAATCGAAGAATTTCTTGGGAATCCTACAAGATCAATTCGTTCTTTTTTCTCTGACAGATGGTCAGAACTTTATATGGGTTCGAATCCTACCGAGAGGTCCACTAGAGATCAGAAATGGTTGAAGAGAAAACAAGATATTTCTTTTGTCCCTTCCAGGCGAGCGGAAAAGAAAGAAATGGTTGATATATTCAAGATCATTACGTATTTACAAAATACCGTCTCAATTCATCCTTCGGAACCATATCACATCCCGGATATGGACAGTTCCGGTAAGATTTCATTCTTTCCAAAAAATCGTGGCGTAACGCGTATCCCCCTTTGTTCCGGTCATGGAATAGATGAAAGAAATCCAAAAATGGATTTTTTGGAATCAGAAGAGAGATTCCCAGAAATGGCGGATCTATTCACTCTATCAATAACTGAGCCGGATCTGGTGTATTATAGGGGATTTTCCTTTTCTATGGATTCCTACGGGTTGGATCAACAAAAATTCTTGAATGAGGTATTCAACTCCAGAGATGAATCGAAAAAGAAATCTTTATTGGTTTTACCTCCTCTTTTTTATGAGGAGAGTGAATCTTTTTCCCGAAGGATCAGAAAAAAATTGGTCCGGATCTACTGCGGGAATGATTTGGGAGCGGTATTTGCTAGCAACAACATCATGGAGGCAATCAATCAATATAGATTGATCCGAAATCTGATTCAAATCCAATATAGTACCTATGGGTACATCAGAAATGTATCGAATCGATTCTTTTTCTTTTTAATGAATAGATCCGATCGCAACTTCGAATATGGAATTCAAAGGGATCAAATAGGAAATGAGACTCTGAATCATATAACTATAATGAAATATATGATCAACCAACATTTATCGAATTTGAAAAAGAATCAGAAGAAATGGTTTGATCCTCTTATTTCTCGAATTGAGAGATCCATGAATCGGGATCCTGATGTATATAGATACAAATGGTCCAATGGGACTAAGAATTTCCAGGAACATTTGGAACATTTCGTTTCTGAACAGAAGAATCCTTTTCAAGTAGTGCAAGTAGTGTTCGATCGATTACGTCTTAATAAATATTCGATTGATTGGTCCGAGGCTATCGACAAAAAAGATTTTGATAAGTCACTTCGTTTCTTTTCATCCAAGTTATCCAAGTTATCCAAGTTACTTTTATCCAAGTTATCATCCAAGTTATCCAAGTTACTTCCCTTTTTCTTTGTTAGTATCGGGAATATCCCCATTCATAGCTCCGAGATCCACATCTATGAATGGAAAGGTCCGAATGATCAACTCTGCAATCATTTGTTAGAATACATAGGTGTTCAAATCGTTCATTTGAAGAAATTGAAACCCTTCTTCTTGGATGATCGTGATACTTCCCAAAGACCGAAATTATTGATCAATGAAGGAACAATATTACCATCTTTTTTCAAAAAGATACCAAAGCGGATGATTAACTCATTCCATACTCGAAAGAATCGCAGGAAATACTTTGAGAACATGGATTCATATTTCTCAATGATATCCCACGATCGAGACAATTGGCTGAATCCCGTGAAACCATTTCATAGAAGTTCATTGATATCTGCTTTTTATAAAGCACATCGACTTCGATTCTTGAATGGTCCACATCACTTCTGGTTCTATTGTAACAAAGGATTCCCTTTTTATGTGGAAAAGACCCGTATCAATAATTATGATCTTACATATGGACAATTCCTCAATATCTTGTCCATTCGCAACAAAATATTTTCTTTGTACGTCGGTAAAAAAGAAGATCTTTTTTTGGAGAGAGAGGCTATTTCACCAATCGAGTCACAGGTATCCGACATCTTCATACCTAACGATTTCCCACAAAGTGGTGATGAAACGTATAACTTGTACAAATTGTACAAATCTTTTCATTTTCCAATTTGTTCCGATCCATTCGTTCGTAGAGCTATTTACTCGATCGCAGATATTTCTGCAACACCTCTCGCAGAGGAACAAATACAAAATTTGGAAAGAACTTATTGTCAGCCTCTTTCAGATATGAATCTATCTGATTCAGAAGGGAATAACTTGCATCAGTATCTCAGTTTCAATTCAAGCATGGGTTTGATGCACATTCCATGTTCTGAGAAAGATTTACTATCCGGAATATCCGGAAAGAGGAAAAAACGGAGTCTTCGTCTAAATAAATGCGTTGAGAAAGGGCAAATGTATAGAAAAAAGAAACGAGATAGTGCTTTTTCAAATTTCTCAAAATGGAATCTGTTCCAAACATATATGCCATGGTTACTTACTTCGACAGGGTGCAAATATCTAAAATTCACCCTTTTAGATATTCTTTCAGACCCATTGCCGATACTAAGTAGCAGTCAAAAATTTGTATCCATTTTTCATGATATGATACATGGATCAGATCTATCACAGCCAATTCTTCAGAAAATTCTTCAGAAAATTCTTCAGAAGATTCTTCCACAATGGATTCTGACACAATGGACTCTGATAAGTGAGATTTCGAGTCAATGTTTACAGAATTTTCATCTTATTCTGTTCGAAGAACAGATTCATCGAAAAAATGAGTCACCCGTATGGATATTGGCACATCTGATATCCACAAATCCTCGGGAATTCCTCGATTCAATCTTTTTACTTCTTCTTGTTGCTGGATATCTCGTTTCTATACATCTTCTCTTTTTTTCCCAAGTCTTTAGCTTTAGTAGGTTACAGACAGAGTTAGAAAAGATCAAATATTTGACGATTCAATCATACATAACGGAATTAGAAGAATTTCTGGATAGGTATCCTACATCTGAACTGAATTCTTTCTGGTCAAAGAATCTCTTTCTATTTCTAGTTTTTCTGAAGAACAAATTAGAAGATTTTCTGGAAGCAATATGGATGTGGTTTTTTGATTTCAACATGCTAAAATTAGAAGATTTTCTGGAAGCAATACGGATGTGGTTTTTTGATTTCAACATGCTATTGGTTAACTATGAGTTCAAATCAATACGTTTTTATTGGAATATAAATCTCATCGATCTTGTCAGTATCATACCAAATCCCATCAATCAAATCATTTTTTCGAGAAAGACGAGGCATCTAAGTCGTACAACTAAAGAGATGTATTCATTGATAATAAAAAGAAAAAACGTGAAAGGTTATTTTATTGATGGGAAAATAGAATCCTTTATCGCGGACAGTTCTTGTATTCCAAGTAAAGAAAAAAAATTATTGATTCAGTTCTCCACCTTAACGACAGAAAAAAGAATTGATAAATTTCTATTGAGTCTGACACATAGTTATCATTTATTCAAGAATGACTCTGGTTATCAAATGATTGAACAATCGGGATCTATTTTCTTACGATACATAATTCATAAAAAAGATCTAATGAATTATGAGTTCAATAGATCCTGTTTAGCAGAAAGACGGATATTCCTTGCTCATTATCAGACAATCACTGATTCACAAATCTCGGGGGTGGTCGATAGTTTTCATTCCCCATCTTCTGATGAAATTCCCTTTTCGCTCCCCTTATTCCCTTATAGTTCTAGAGGTATTTTAGTGATAGGTTCTATGGGAATTGGACGATCCTGTTTGGTCAAACACCTAGCGACAAACTTCTATGTTCCTTTCATTACGGTATTTACGACCAAGGTCAAAAGTTTTTGGTTTGATGACCTAGGTTACAATATGCTTGATTTTGATGAGAGTGATATTATGTATAAGATGGACATTATGAGTATATATGATAGTATCCATAAGATCCATATTAAAGATCTTGTGTGGGATAGTGATGATTACTTTAAGATTGTTGATAATGAGACTGAGAATGATAATGATATCGATCAGATCGATATGGATATCAAGATGATCCCTATGTTTATAGAGTATCTGGATTCGCAAATGAAAATAGGAAACGTTAAACTAGTAAGCCCTTATATTGAGATCATGGCTCAATTCGAATTACAATTCGAATTCGCAAAAACAATGTCTCCTTGCATAGTATGGATTCCAAACATTCATGATCTGAATATGGATCAGTCGGATTTCGTATTCTTATTCCTCGTTCAATTAGAGAACTATCTCTCCAGGGATTGTTCCACTGGAAAGATTCTTGTTATTGCTTCGACTCATGTTCCCCAACAAGTGGATCCCACTCTAATAGCTCCGGATAAATTAAATACATGCATTAAGGTACGAAGGCTTGTTCCTCCACAACAACGAAAGCACTTTTTCACTCTTTCATATACTAGGGGATTTCACTTGGAAAAGGAGATATTCCATGCTAATGGATTCGATACCCTAACCATGGGTTCCAATGTACTAGATCTTGGAGGATTTATCAATAATGTCCTATCGATTAGTATTGCACAGAAGAAATCCATTATAGAAATGAATACAATTAGATCAATTATTCATAAAACAACTTGGACTTTTCGACCCCATATAAGATCGGCTCAGAATCATGGGATCCTTTTCTATCAGATAGGAAGGGCTATCGCACAAAATGTATTTCTAAGTAATTTCCCCATAGATCCTATATCTATCTATATGAATAATAGATCATGTCAGGTAGGGGGGGATTTTTATTTGTACAAATGGTACTTCGAACTTAGAAGGAACATAAAGAGATTCACGATACTTCTTTATCTTTTGAGTTGTTCTGCCGGATCGGTCGCTCAAGATCTTTGGTCCAGACCCGATGAAAAAGATCGGATCATTTCTTATGGATTCCTTGAGAATGATTTGAATCTAGTTCATGGCCTATTACTATTATTACTATTCGAAGCAGAAGATGCTCTGGCTTTGGCGGGATCCCCACGGACAGAAAAAGATTGCAGTCAGTTTGATAATAATGATAATAATCGAGTGACATTACTTCTTCGGCCCGAACCAAGGAATCCGTTAGATATCATGCGAAATGTATTTTTTTCTTATGAACAATCGTGGTTGGAGTTTGAAGAAGGGGAAGAATTGGATCCGGATAAAATGGAGAAGGGGGATTTCTTCTTCAATCAAATAGTTTGGGCGCCTCAAATATGGCGCTCTTGTGGCAATCTATTTGATTGTATCAAAAGGTCCACTGAATTGGGATTTCCCTATTTGGCTGGGTCATTTTGGGGCAAACAGAGCATTGATCATCAAGATCAAGAGGATGAGCTTCCGAACATTTATCATCAAGATAAAGAGGATGAGGATGAGCTTCCGAGCATTTATCCTCAAGATAACATTTCTCTTTTTCCTCAAGATAACATTTCTCTTTATCATCAAGATAAAGAGAAAGAGGATGAGCTTCTCGAGAATGACTCGGAGATGGAGTACCAGATACCAAATAGATCTTACACAAAAGAAAACCGTTTGACAACAAACCAATTCATTTGGGACCCCACGGATCTATTATTTTCCCTACTCCAAGAGCAGTCCTCTGAGCAGTCCTCTGTCTCTGTGTTTTCACGTCGAGAATTCTTTGCAGATGAAGAGATGCCAAAGGAGCTTCGAAAAAATCCTTCTACATCTATGTATAAAGGCTGGTTCATCAAAAATACGGAAGAATTCGAATTGTTGATTCATCGCAAGAGTAGAACCAATAGTTCATTATCTAAGGAATCTTTCCGTTCTAAGATTCTAACCGAGAGTTATCAGTATTTATCAAATTTTTTCCTATCTAACCGAACGCTATTGGATCAAATGACAAAGACATTGTTGAGAAAGAAATGGCTTTTCCTGAATGAAATGAAACATTTGATTCATGTAACAGGGGAAAGATTCCCCATTCCTTAGCCGTAAAGATATGTGCCCATGAAAAGGGGATTCAGTGGAACAGAATTGGCCGATGGTAGAGTCGTGGAAACACTTGTTTCTTTCATCTTTTTGGCCTTAGCTCCATGGAACAATATGCTACTGCTGAAACATGGAAGAATTGAAATCTTAGATCACTATGTGTGGATGATATGAACTGCCTAAACAAGAATTCTTGAACGGCGAAAGAGCCTATTATTATCAAAAAATTTCGACTAATGAAACCTCCATCGGAAGCATGTCCGCTGAAATGGTTGTTGCTATCTGCTCCAATAACGAATCATTGGTTGAATTCAATAACTAATTTAATCATATACTCGTATGGGTGCGCGCAGCGCGCACGATTTCCAAACGGACTCCTAATTCATTAGATAGAGAAGATCACCAAGATTCCGTGATCCGCTGCCGAAGCTCGGACTCGGATCGTGAGGATCGCCGGAATACTTCGTATCAACAGATAAGATTAAGATACTCGGCATATCAATATTGATATGCCGAGTATCTTATCTGTTGATGATTATGCCTTGAAGAGGACTCGAACCTCCACGCTCTTTCGCACGAGATTTTGAGTCTCGCGTGTCTACCATTTCACCATCAAGGCATCTTGAAAGTGAATCATATCCCATGAATATGATATCTATCTAGTGTAATATATGGAATATATGACAAGGGGGGAGTGTTGGAGTATTTCCATCGATCGTCCATGCCATATAGGTTCGAGTCAGAAATCAAATTGCTTCGATTTGAATTATCCGGAGGAATATATCAAGCTATATATCAAAAAGATGTCAAATCAAACCTCTTTCTCGATTCTACGAGAATTTTTCGGAAAACTCTATCTATTCTGGT
>JAIUJO010000695.1:112500-146160 GCA_023846275.1 Vanilla planifolia
ATATATATCTCATAGATTTCTGATTCATAATTCATAGATTGTGTTTCATGCATATACTTGAATTTTGGAAATTTGTTTAGAATTGACGAATTTCAAAAAAAAAATTCAATCAATAATCTAAAAATAAAAATTAAACAAAAAAGAAACATGTTGATTCTATTCAAATGAGGAGGAACAAATAACTAGAATTCGCCATGGGTAAAGACATTATTGCCGATATATTAACTTCTATAAGAAATGCTAACATGAATCAAAAGGGAAGGGTTCAAATAGCATGTACTAATCTAACTAAAAACATTGTCAAAATACTTTTACGAGAAGGTTTTCTTGAAAACGTTCGAAAACATAAGGAAAGTCAAAAAAATTTCTTGGTTTTAACCTTACGACATAGAAATACTAAGAAACGGAAGAAAATCAAATTAAAGCGTATAAGCCGACCCAGTCGACGAATCTATTCCAGCTATCAAAGAATTCCTAAAATTTTAGGCGGAATGGGAATTGTAATTCTTTCTACTTCTCGAGGTATGATGACAGATCGAGAAGCCCGACTAGAAAAAATTGGAGGAGAAATTTTGTGTTATATATGGTGATTCTACTGTAGTTCCCCCATTCTATCTCGAATTTACTATTTTTGTTATTTGAAAATTGCAAATAGCGAGAGAGGAGAAATGAATTAAAGAATTCCTCCTTTATTAGTTTTATGAGTTTCATTAATATTTCAATTTAAAAATATCAAATAAAAGGATTTACATGTAATGAAAGAACAAAAAGAACAAAAATTTATTCATGAAGGTTTAATTACTGAATCGCTTTCAAATGGTATGTTCCGAGTTCAGTTAGATAATGAAAATCTAATTATAGCTTATATTTCAGGAAAAATCCGTCGGGGTTTTATACGTATACTACCCGGGGATAGGGTCCGAGTCGAAATGAGTCATTATGATTTAACCAGGGGACGTATAATTTATAGACTTCCTAGATTTCCAAAAAAAAAATTCTAACAATTAAATCATTCTTTTAAACATCCCTCTCGTAAGGATATAACGAATAATCATATCATGATATAATTATTCATTCTTCTCAAATTCTATAAAATTCTATATTCATATTCAATATTCAGTAAGTTCTATAAGTTCAAAAATAAAAGAAATCTATTTTCATTTTTTTTTTGATCAAAAAAATATAAAAATAGATTCCGAATGAAGGTAAGGGATGAAAAATATGAAAATAAGAGTTTCTGTTCGTAAAATTTGTCAAAAATGTTGCTCGATACGTAGACGCGGACGAATTAGAATAATTTGTTCCAATCCGAGACATAAACAGAGACAGAAGTAATACTTCTCAAGTTCCAACTAAAGAATTTTCGAAAATAGAAAATAAAAAAAAAGAAGAAAGGCTCTTTTTTCATATGAAATGGATATCCACCGTATCTTTCTGCAGATTTATGATTCTTCTTTCTTTTTTTTTATTTTTTTTTTTATTTTCTATGATATAAGACAATAAAATATGACAAAATTCATCACAAAAATTGGTTTACGTAATTATTTACGTAGGAATATACGCATTGGTTCACATAAGTATAAGAATAAACCTAGGATACCAAAAGGAATTATTCATATTCAAGCCAGTTTCAACAATACTATTGTAACTGTTACAGACGTACGAGGTCGGGCGTTTTCTTGGTCTTCCGCGGGTGCTTCTGGATTCAGAAGCGTAAGAAAAGGAACACCCTATGCTGCTCAAGTAGCAGCATTAAACGTTATTCGTACAGCGGTTGGTCGGGGTATGAAACGGGCAAAAGTTATGATCAAGGGTACAGGTCGAGGAAGAGATACGGCATTGCGGGCCATTCGTAGAAGTAGGATACGATTAAGTTCCGTGCGTGATATAACACCCATGCCACATAATGGGTGTCGACCCCCTAAAAGAAGACGTGTGTAAAACTCAGAATTGGAACTGAAGAGATTCCAAAAGAAATAAATGATTTAAAGATCTGATCCAATAATCATTAATCCAAGAAAAATAAAAATAAATCAAATAGTATACTAAAGTATAAAGTATAAATTCCAATAAAATCCAATAAAATAAATAGTATGGCTCGAGAAGAAGTAGCAGGATGCACTCCAACACTGCAGTGGAAATGTGTTGAATCAAGAGTAGACAGCAAGCGTCTTTATTATGGTCGTTTCATTTTGTCCCCACTTATGAAAGGTCAAGCCGATACCATAGGTATCGCCATGCGAAGGGCTTTACTTGGAGAAATCGAAGGAACATGTATCACACGTGTAAAATTTGAAAATGTGCTGCATGAATATTCTACGATAGTAGGTATTGAAGAATCAGTACATGAGATTTTAATAAATCTAAAAGAAATCGTATTGAAAAGTAATCTCAATGGGGTTCGGGATGCATATATTTGTGTCAGGGGTCCAAAACAGATAACCGCTCAAGATATCATCTCGCCACTTTCTGTAGAAATAGTTGACACGACACAGCATATAGCGAACCTTACAGAACCAATTGATTTGCGTATTGAATTACAAATCAAGAGAGATCGCGGATATCGTATGAAATCCACAAACGACTCTAGCCATGGAAGTTTTTCTATAGATACTGTATCTACCCCTGTTCGAAATGTGAACCATAGTATTCATTCTTATGGGAATGGGAATGAAAAACAAGAGATACTCTTTCTAGAAATATGGACAAATGGAAGTTTAACTCCTAAAGAAGCACTTTATGAAGCTTCTCGTAATTTGATTGATTTATTGATTCCTTTTTTACATGCAGAGGAAGAGGATTTGGAGGAAAATGAAAAAAGATTTAATCTACCTTCTTTTTCCTTTCAAGAAAAATTAACTAATCAAAATAGAAACAAAAAGGGAATTCCATTCACAGGTATTTTTATTGACCAATTAAAATTGTCTTCCAAGAACTATAATTCTCTCAAAAGGTCCAATATACATACATTATTGGACCTTTTGAATCACAGTCAAGAAGATCTTCTAAAAAGTGGAAATTTTCGCATAGAAGATGTAAAACAGATATTGGACATTCTACAGAAGCATTTTTCAATCAATTTACCTAAGAAAAAATTTTAAATACATTGATTTTTCATTTTGGAATTTTTTAGAAAGAAAAACGAGTGGAATGAGCTTTGAATCCCCGACAGGATAAATAGATTTGCAAAATAGATCCTAATAGGAATATATCTAAATACTAAATATTCACTGGTGTATCTAGGGAAGATCAAGAAATAGATCTTCCCTAGATACCTATATCATGATATTTGACGTTCGCGGTTGAATCAATTTGAAAAAGACCTAAAGTTAGGGATTTCTCAATAGGTAATGTTGCTCCAATACCTAACCAAAGAGCTACTATGGTACCGATTAAAAAGACTGTTGTAGCTACTGGACGACGAAATGGATTTTGGAATTTATTGACATTCTCCAAAAAAGGTACTGTCAATAATCCTATTGGTACTGAAACCATTAAAAGAACACCTAATAACTTATTGGGCACTGTGCGAAGTATTTGAAATACGGGAAAAAAATACCATTCAGGTAATATTTCCAACGGAGTTGCAAATGGATCTGCTGGTTCACCAATCATTGACGGCTCTAGCACTGCTAAGCCTACATTACATGCAATAGTACCTAGAATTACTACTGGAAAAATATATAAAAGATCATTGGGCCATGCGGGTTCTCCATAATAATTATGGCCCATCCCCTTAGCCAATTTAGCTCTTAATACAGGATCATTCAAATCAGGTTTCTTTGTTATTTGGATAGGTGAATTCTTATGGATTCATCCTCCAGAGGAACCGGACATGAGAATTTTTGCTCATCCGGCTCGAGCAAGAATTCCAAAAAATCAAAAGAATGACAGAAAGATATTTATAGGACCTAAAGAAGTCCATTAAAGAAATCCATAGAAAATCGATATTTTATTTTAATTATTTTAAATTTTAATTGATATTTATTTTATCTATATTTTATTTTCTTTTTTTATTTTTTTTATTATGTTATTATGTATATTATGTATGATATTACGGAAAATATTATTAAAAGAAAATATTATTATTGTTATTGATTATTGAAAATCAATTTAGTTCTGGGAAGTAAATTCCCAATATCCAAGTAGGCTCACAAATTTGATCATGATCAAATGCTTTTTGGATTGTCTCATATTCATATCTTTGGGTTGCTCTTTATCCCCGCAACATATCGATTTCCTTATATAGAAAAGAAAAAGACAAAGTTTTGACTTGTTACTTGGTTAAAGTATTAGAACCTCTGTTCTTCCTTAGATCCTTTAGTTCACTCCGATAGTATGATAGATCAGGGTCGATGCAGAGGAAATGAATGCATCTCCATACTATAATGAACAATGAAATGACTAAAATAACTATTATTATTTCTTATGAATAATTATTTATTATTCATAAGAATTCAAATGAGAAAAGGAAAGAAAAAAGAAAAGTGAATAGATAGAACATTGCATCATGCCACATCACTTATTATAGGGATCTTACGGAGCCTGTTGATACATGACACTTCCTTCGAGTTTGATCATAGAAAAGATTCTCCTCAAATGAACCAGCCTATCATATATTACATAAGGGGATTTGCGGTTGTCTGCGGAGACACATTGGTTTGTGGTCAATTCCAACGCGGCGGATCCGATCATATATCTGCACGGCCCAATCCATAGCTCAAGTCATACACTGCCATAATCCATCCTCTTTTATTTTAGGAAAATAGACTTCAACCCTTCGTATTCGTATCAATATCAAATACAAAATTAAATACTTCAATACTTCATTTTATAGTGAAAGATTATAGTTAAAGAGAAGTATCAAAATCACATGCCTTATGTTTGAAATAATTCATATTCGTAGCAATGAAAGACAAAAACTCTTGCTTCTCCCCGATATGAAAAATTAAAATAGAATCTTCCTTCACTATAAAGGACCCGAAATCCCTTGCTTACGTATCATTGGGAAGTGCATTAACATAAATACGGCAGTAAGAAGAGGCAATACAAAAGTATGTAAACTATAAAAACGAGTCAAAGTGGATTGACCCACACTAACACTTCCACGTAATAATTCTACCAAAGGCAATCCTATTATAGGAATAGCTTCAGGCACACCTGTTACAATTTTTACTGCCCAATAGCCAATTTGGTCCCGAGGTAAGGAATAACCAGTTACGCCAAAAGATGCGGTCAATACAGCCAGAACCACCCCAGTAACCCAAGTTAATTCGCGAGGTTTTTTAAATCCCCCCGTCAGATACACACGAAACACGTGTAAGATCATCATTAGAACCATCATACTTGCTGACCATCGATGAACTGATCGAATTAACCAACCGAGGTTGACCTCAGTCATTATGTATTGAACAGAGGAAAAAGCCTCTGTCACGGTTGGACGATAGTAAAAAGTCATAGCAAAACCTGTAGCTACTTGTACTAAAAAACAAGTAAGCGTAATCCCACCCAGACAATAAAATATGTTAACATGAGGAGGAACATATTTACTAGTTATATCATCCGCAATAGCTTGAATTTCGAGGCGTTCCTCGAACCAATCATATACTTTATTGAGATAGGTAATCCAAGGAAGACTCCCCCTCCGAGAATCGTATATGAGAATTTCATCTCGTACGGCTCAAGACAAAACACACAAATACTGATTTCAACAGATACGGAATCGAGAGTTCAAAGCTTCTTGGGACTTAGCCACTTGACTTGGTTTGACCCAAAGATAGAAAGAAAAAAATCCGAAATCTCTTCTTTGTTAAGATAATGCCAAGAAACACAATCTCAAGTTGGCTCATCCATCTTTCTTTATTTTAATCGTGACAGGCCTATTGAATCTTCTCTTCCCTATTTTTTTTATAAGAATTATCTTGTTGAGACCCTATGAATCAATTGAAACCTCAGATTCATACTAGAACCACGATGATTGAAATTGAATAAAAAAAAGTTAAATTCATTAAATTCAAAGGTTCTATGAGTAAAAACAATTTGATTATCACTTCTTCAATGAATGTAATGAGTCCATAAATTCTAGAGAAATATTTTTCTTTCAGTCAACATCAACATAAATCTGAAGGAAAGAAATCTTTGATTTAGAATCTGATTTAAAAAAGATTTCTTTCCTTCTTTTTTAGTCCGGTTGCGAGGTTTGAATAATAGGTATGAATCATAGTTAAAATATTTCTTTTCTTGATCTATTCTTATTCTATATAGTTCGTGCTCCAGAGACTAGAATAAATATCTGACGAGTTCAAATCATCTTGATAGAGATGACAGGTCCATTCTATATATTCTCAATAGGATCAATTATAACAAGTCACACGCTCATATTCCGGAAATGAAATACCGAAACAAATCAATTTCACGATCGAACTACCAGAATGATCTTTCAACCCAAGTCTTAAATAATTCTTAATTAATTAATTAATTAATCTTCAATTGAAGTTTTAAGTCAGTCTAGTAAAATCATTTTTTTTGATTGAAAAACTAGGACTTCCGAGTTTTATGAACTAATTTTTTGGAATTCCATCCAGTAAAACAGAAGAATTATAAATTTCCAAAAGAATAGATAGAAATATGACAAATAGAGCCATTGTGATTCCCATAAGTGGTGTAGTACCCCACCCTGGGGCTACTTTTCCATATTCTGAATTCAATGGTTTTAATAAACTCCCTAGGACAGTTCGTCTTGGCCCAGATCTAGAACTACTCTCAACGATTTTTGTAGCCATAAATTCTTTTTCCTTGTGGATTGAAATCTGTTGACTTTGTATACCATTTCGTTGTAGTTGTAAATAAACGACATTATTGTGATCCGTTGTGATCGTAAAATTATATAAAAAATCAAAAATGGAAACAGCAATCCTAGTCGCCATCTCCATATCTGGTTTACTTGTAAGCTTTACCGGGTATGCCTTATATACCGCTTTTGGGCAACCCTCTAAAAAATTAAGAGATCCTTTCGAAGAACATGGGGACTAGTTGAAGTAATGAGCCCCCCCATTCATATGGGGCTCATCACTACTTCAATGGAGATAAATGGAAATCAAAAAAATCATTTCATTTTTTTAGTTGGAACTTTAGGTGGTTCGCGAAAAAAGATCGCGAAAAAGATGATACCTAAAGTCGAAACCAAGAAGAATGTATAAACTAATGCTTCCATAGATTCGATCGTGGTTTACAATTTTTACAATTATAGCTTCCACACCTATTCATTTTTGATCATTTACTAAATCAATTCGAAATTGAAATTTACAATTTCAATATTTCAATACTAAAAAAAATAGAGACAACAAATAGCAAAAGAATCTTGTATCAGACTACTTGTCTCCGTGTAGTTGGATCTCCAATTTTTTGGAATGCTCCAAATTCAACTTGAGCATCCAAATCTGGATCAATACCGGCAAAAACATCTCTGAACAAAGTTCTGGCACCGTGCCAAATGTGTCCGAAAAAGAAGAGCAAAGCAAATGTAGCATGACCAAAAGTGAACCAACCTCTCGGGCTACTACGAAAAACACCATCAGATTTTAAAGTAGCTCGGTCTAGTTCAAAGATTTCACCTAATTGGGCACGTCTAGCATATTTTTTCACAGTAGCGGGATCGCTATAACTGACTCCATTGAGTTCACCGCCATAGAATTCAACAGTTACCCCTACTTGTTCAACACTATACTTGGATTCTGCCCTTCGAAAAGGAACATCGGCCCTCACAATTCCGTCTCTATCTACCAAAACTACCGGAAATGTTTCAAAAAAGGTAGGCATACGACGTACAAAGAGTTCGAGCCCTTCTTTATCTCGAAATACGGGGTGACCTAACCACCCAACAGCTATTCCATCCCCGTTGTCCATTGAACCTGCTCTAAATAATCCTCCTTTTGCTGGATTATTACCAATGTAATCGTAAAAGGCTAATTTTTCGGGAATTTTAGCCCAAGCTTCCAATAGGCTCATATTTTCAGCTAGTCCGGCCCCAACTCTTCGATATATTTCTTGCTGGAAATACCCCTGATCCCACTGATAACGAGTGGGGCCAAATAATTCGATTGGGGTAGTTGCTGAACCATACCACATAGTTCCAGCAACAACGAAAGCTGCAAAAAAAACAGCAGCAATACTGCTGGAAAGCACAGTTTCGATATTACCCATACGTAATCCTTTGTATAAACGTTGAGGTGGACGGACGCTGAGATGGAATAAACCCGCTAATATGCCCAATATACCCGCTGCAATATGATGAGAAGCTATTCCCCCCGGAACAAAAGGATCAAAACCCTCTGCACCCCACGCTGGATTTACAGATTGCACTTTTCCAGTTAGTCCATAAGGGTCAGACACCCATATTCCAGGACCATATAACCCTGTTACATGAAATGCGCCAAAGCCAAAGCAAGCCACTCCTGAGAGAAATAAATGAATTCCAAAGATTTTGGGCAAATCCAAAGAAGGTTTTCCTGTACGTTCATCACAGAATATTTCTAGGTCCCAATACACCCAATGCCAGATAGCTGCCAAGAAGCACAAGCCGGAAAACACAATATGTGCCCCCGCTACGCCTTCATAACTCCAAATGCCCGAATTCGTTATAGTTCTTCCTGAAATACTCCAACCCCCCCATGAATTGGTTATTCCTAAACGAGTCATGAAGGGTATAACGAACATGCCTTGTCTCCACATTGGATCAAGAATAGGGTCAGAGGGATCAAAAACTGCTAATTCGTATAGAGCCATCGAGCCGGCCCAACCAGAAACTAGAGCTGTATGCATTATATGGACAGAAAGCAATCGACCGGGATCATTCAATACGACAGTATGAACACGATACCAAGGCAAACCCATGTAAATACCCCTTTGTAAAAAAATGAAAAAGAAATAGATATTATATAACTTTATCTTTATCGCATTGGAAAAGACTAAATCGTGCACTTTATCGGTAGATTTTGGATAGAAAAAAAATTGTTCCCTTCTCTTCCTATTTTCCATTTTCAATCCTTTCTATTCGATTGAAAAGATATAGAAGAAGAAAAATAAACAGATCTTATTCTATACCCGATAAATATCAATACGCAATGGTAGTACTTTAGGGGAAAGAATGCATAGATACTTTTGTTTCTCATTCAAAATAATGGAATCGGCTAATCCGATTCGATTCATACGTTCGTTCCAATTTTTTCACATTCTTTTTTCCTCTATGAAAAAAACAGTATATAAGTCTATACCTATAAACTCGATTTTAGTTTACTATAATACAATACTAGATACTAGATAAATACTAGACAAAAATATTCAATAAATAAATAAAATAAATAAAAATATTAGATCAAGAAAAATATATTAGATCAAAGTTATAATTAAGTATACAAAAAGAAGATACAAAATAAAGAAAAAGAGAAAAAAAAAATGATGAAGACAAGGAAGCCTCCATAATGTTTTTATATTTTTATTTTCAATTTTTTAAATTAAAGTTTAAATTAAAGTATAGTACTTCGTTTTTCCTTTAGTTGAATGCCCGTTGGTGTTCCAAAAGTACCCTTTCAGTTTCCTGAAGATGAAGATGCAGTTTGGGCTGATCTATAGTGCGACTTGTCAGACATATTGGCCATATGGGATTTCCCCATTATCTCCCCGATCGAGTATTCTTTGTTTCGCCCCCCAATCCAATAGATAGATAGGAAATATTGTATTGATTTGTATTGATTGAACCATAAAATCAATAATTCGGAGCGTGAAGAACAATTAGATCAAGATTTTCAATTCGAATAATTTAGAATTCGAATAATTGATGGTTTACTTGGAATGATAAAGTCAAGTATCATTTTCTCCAAGCTCCGTTCATTATCAAATTGGAATTAAGAATGAATTAAGAGTTCTTAATTCAAAATTCTCAGAATTCATAGTAAAAAGAGTTTCATAGCAAAGTAATACAATGGGAGTGCAAATGTAGTAATGCAGGTCCTAATAGCCTAATAGAAATCTTAAATAAGAATATTTTTATTAGGTAGTAATAATCTAAATCTAAAAAAAAGAGAATTTAAAATTGTTTACCGATAAAATAATATGATGAATACAATACATAATACATCTGAATACAATACATACAATACATAATACATCAAATAGTTTGGGGAAAGGCATGAAAGAAATTGAAAAAAAAAAAACGAAGTGGTATTGAAATCATTTGCCTTATATGTGCAAAGAGAATTCGGACAAATCTTCCCTCGGAGTAGAACAAAAACCTAAAAGAATTTAAAGGGCCCATTCAGGAACAAGAAAATTACATCGTCATTTCAATTTCGATGAAACAAAAAAATAAAAATACATCAATGAGAAGTTAGTTCAATAAGTTCAGAAAATTCTTTTTTCTTTTCTACGTTTTTTCCTACATTATAGAACATAGGGAAGGATAAAAAGGTCAAAACTTATATGAAAAAAAAAATAAAACATAGAATAAAAAAAAATCCTTAGAAAAACAAAAACTCGTTAAAAAAAAAGAAATAGGGCTGGAATCGACACATTGATTGTTTTCAAAATTCTTTTTCTTTATTCTTTAAAATCGAACCGTATGCATCCAAAGGCGCACGTACGGTTCCTCGGGGATACAATTTTTCCCTAATCAACCGACTTCATAACGAACGAATACTTTTTTTATGCGACGAGCTTGATTATGAGAACTCGAATAATATTGTGGGTCTCATAGTACATCTCACCATAGAAGATGCTACTAGGGATCAATTTTTGTTTATAAACTGTGAAGGTGGATTGATAATCCCAGGAGTAGCCCTTTATGATACTATGCAATGGGTGCCCACTACTATACATACAATAGGGATGGGGTTAGTCGCTTCGATAGGATCTTTCGTTCTGCTTGGAGGAGAAATTACCAAACGTATAGCACTCCCTCACGCTTGGCGCCAATGAATTTGAATTTGAGAAAAAAAAAATAAGACTATGCCTTCGCTGTATCGAATATGAAAAAAAAAAGAACAGAAGAAGTAATAATAGCATGGCACTTCAAGTTCAATATTAACAAAACAATTATTGTTTTTAAACATGATATTTTGTATTGAGATAGGAGTATGAAAGAAAGGTTCTTCCCGATCTTATGTATCACTTATGTATCAAAAATAAATTTCAGCGTCACAAACAATTTTTCTTCCACACTAGAAGGCTTTTTCTTATCTTTATGTTATGAAATAAAGAATAAAAAAAGATGGAGAAAATAAATTTCTCCTTCTTAGATCGCATAAAAAAAAACTTTGGGATTGCTTAAAGACGAGATAAATAGATAAATAAAGAAAGCATAAATCGATAAAGCAACAGAACCATCATAGTATTTTTTTTTTGTTACTATAAAATATGAAATAGAAAATCTAAAAGAAAGGGTGGTAAATGGATCAGTTCACGATTTGGATTAGATGGGTTCTATTTCTTGTTTTTAATAGAAGAAATTGAAATTCTATCGAAAACGTGAAAAAACAAATAAATTCCATTGCGGAGCCGTATGCAATGTACAAAAGATGCCCGTACGGTTATTTAATTCTATGTTTTGTTCTTCTTGTTGTTTTACTCGTATCTTGACCCAAACTAAATGGGTCGAGATAGAGATATAAGAACCATTCGTAATGTTATATTAATATCATCAGGGTTATGATTCACCAACCTTCTAGTGTTTTTGAGGATGACGAATCTATAGAATTTGCAATGGACATAGACCTAATATTGCACCTTCGTCGAAACGTCCTAAGAGCTTATACAGAAAGAACGTACGCCTCTCCATGGATTATAGCCTACGACCTGGAAAGGGATGTTTTTATGTCAGCAACAGAAGCGCAAACTCATGGCGTCGTTGATCTTGTAGGGTTCGAAAGTGAAAATGAAAATTTTGTTGGGGGATTCCCACACGGATATACTCCCCAGGATGGACCTCCATTTCTATTTCTACCAGATTAAAATTTTCCATGATTTATTTTCATTTCGATTCAAAAGAAATGATTTATAATCATCAACCATCCGGTTAAGATGGATATAAGCCAAGCCACTCTATTCTATCTAGAATGAGATTCTCTTAACACGACATGCCGACCACTAGACAACTTATTAGAAATGCAAGACAGCCAAAAAAAAATGCCACGAAAACTCCTGCTCTTCGAGGATGCCCTCAGCGTCGAGGAACATGTACTAGGGTGTATGTGCGACTCGTTCAGTTCAGATCATGAGTTTGAAGAAATGCAACAATTTTTTCCAATATCAATGAACACTATCAAGGAATAGAATAGATAGAGCGGAATACAACCATTTCATTGACTATCTAAAAAAGAAGGCCTATTCTATACCTCTATTATGTTATGGTTATGTTTTGGAATTTATGGTTTCTATTTGTGCAAATCCAATCATTTCGTTTGAGATGAGAATCAATTCTCCATTGGTAGCAAATAGTTATAGTTATCCATTAAGCGGAGGAAATAGTCTGATAAGAAGCAAAAAGGTTATGCTCCTATTCTTGAAAAAACGGACTAAAAAGGTCAGCTACCTAGCCAACTTTCAAAATGAAATGCCGTCACTGTATGGATAGCTTTTTTGTCATTTTTTTTTGGAAAAAGATTCTTTTCTTACTATCTTACTTAATTTAGTATTACTGTATAGTATTGCTACTACAGCATAATTACATACTGATACAATTCGAATTGAGAAATGAGAAAAGAATTCGAATTTTAAATTTTAAAAGGATGGGTAGAGCCAAAGAGTGTGAATTATACAAGTTCACAATCAAATTATATGAAATGAAAGAAGAGGCTCCGGTGTATAGAGAGGACCTCACCGTTTCAGAAGTTGCCATAAAAACGAGAGAACCCACTATTCTTTTTTATTTAACAGCAGCAGAATTTATTATTTTCGGGTCGGATACCTGGAAGGAAGAAAAAATCGTGGTCGGGAAGGTCATAGTAGCAAAAGCCATTGGAATTTCTATTTTAAATATCGTAAGAATCCGTTTTGTTATTATTATTAATTGATCGTAGGAAAAGGATGACTGAAAGAAGAAAAATCAATTAGTTATTCAACAAGAAATCAATTAGTTATTCAAGAAAGTTTCATTTGATTCAATGACCAGAGTTAAACGAGGATATACAGCTCGGAAACGTAAAAAAAAAATGCGTTCTTTTGCATCAACCTTTATGAGGGCTCATTCAATACTTACTCGAACGACTACTCAACAAAGAATAAGAGCTTTGGTTTCCTCTCATCGAGATAGGAACAGGAGAAAGAGAGATTTTCGCCGTTTGTGGATCACTCGGATAAATGCAGTAACTCGCGAGGATAAGGTATCCTATAGCTATAGTCGATGTATACACAATTTGTACAAGCGAAAATTGCTTCTTAATCGTAAAATACTTGCACAAATAGCCTTATCCAATAAAAATTTTTTTGATATGATTTTCTTTCAAATCATCAATCCATCAAAAAATAAAGAAAATACAAATAAAAGAATGATTGAAACAAAATTTCCCGGAGAATAGACTCCGGGAGAATAGAATCAAAAGAAAGAAATTAAGATTTGAGTAATAGGAATAAACGAACATCTTTCAAGAAAAAAGATTTCTTACCCATTTTTTGTTTATAACACAAGATGAATTGTAGGTTTTTCGTTGTAGGTTTTTCGCTCAAAACCAAAACAAAAAATTAATCTGAGCTTGAATTCTGGTTGGAGTTTCAAATCAAATGAGGAGTATGTCTATTTTTCCTTATTTTTTCTTTTATATTTGTGTATTTGTTGTATTTTTTTTTCTTTTGTATTTGTTGTATTTGTTGTATTTTTTTCCTTTGTATTTGTTGTATTTGTTGTATTTGTTGTATTTTTTTCGATTTCTAGATAGTTTATCTAATAACCTATTATTATTACGAAAAGGTAACGAAGATAAAATACGAGCTTGTTTTATAGCAATAGTAATGAATCGTTGTTGTTTCAAGGTCAATCTATTCACTCGTCTCGATAAGATTTTTCCTTGTTCACTAATAAATCGATTAATTAAACTCATGTTCCTATAATTGATTCGAACCCTCGGACCAATTGATAGGAAACGCCTACGAAAAGGTTTTTTTGATTTACGAAATTTAAATTTTTTAAATTTACTGTATTTACGTTGGTATTTACCCATGATTTGGTATTTACCCATGATTTGGTATTTACCCATGATTTGCTTATTCCTCGTTTGGTGTTTATTAATTAGTATCTAAAAGAATTTTAAAAATACAAAAATTGTCTTTTTATTTTTCATTTAAGATCTGAAAAAAATAGAATTTGGTTTGTATTGTATTGTATTATATATGTTAATATGTTAAGATATAAAATTCTTATTCTTCTCCCCTTCCTTGAAAAAATCACACACACACATTCTGTTCCATCTATTTCTTTATTTCCCCATGAATTGTATACTTTTTACAATAGCGACAAAATTTTAGTAATTCTAATTGATTAGGCGTATTATGTTGATTCTTTTGAGTAATATATCTAGAAATGCCCGTCGATTTTTTATCGAAACTCTTTCCAACACAACTGGTACATTCCAAAATAACTATAATTCTGATATCTTTACCTTTCTTTTTACCTTTATCTTTACCTTTCTTTTTACCTTTATCTTTACCTTTGGCCATGAACCTTCCTTTTTCCTTTTTATCTTGGATTGAATTCACTTTAGAACTACCCTCATTTTATTTTCGAACCAAACTAAATATGAAATAAAAAAAAATTGGTTCTATTTGGTTCTATATCAATATCTATATCAATAACAGTTACTAATTAGAAATCTCGAAATGGAATTTCAAAAAATATTAGAACTATCAAGAATCTACGGTCATAGTCATTAATAGAAGAATATGAAGAATTATAGTAAAAATTAAGTAATACAATTTTTTCTAACTAGAACTATCCTAATTTCAGTATTTCATTATTTACATTCCTTCTTTCCCCAATTCTATCGTAGATTCATTGTATTGTTACTAAGGTTCAATACACTTTTTCTTTCTCTTAGGATAAGTAAAGATAGGATAAGTAAAGAAAAAAAGGAGCAAAATGGGAGCCATGTTACGTAAAAAAAATGGACCTAAAATATTATGAATTTATTCATCTATCAAATAGAAAAAATAGCAAAGAATTCAATCAGAATGAAAAAAGGGGAATGACAAAGCATCTGGAAATAACCGATTAATTTCTATCAAAAGACCTGCTAAAAACCCAAACCATAGAAGGGTTAGCACAGGTGCCGTGGAGAGATATGTCTTTATATCTCGCATTGAAAATCCTCCTTATTCTTTTTTTTCTTATTTTTTTTATTATAATTGTAAGACATATATAGTCCTAGTTTTATATTTTACTACACAGATCATAGATAACCCAATCTTATAGTTCAAGACCATTTGTTTTTGCGCAACGCAAAATGAAATTAGAATTAAGAATTAACAATTACTACCTAAAATTAACATATACAAGATCCCCACAGATGGAATACACCCCCCTAAAATAAAAAAAAAAAATAAGAAACCTAAAAAGGATGTGGAAAACAAGATATGGATTTTGTACAATGAAACCGTATAATAATTCTTAAAAGGGATGTAGCGCAGCTTGGTAGCGCGTTTGTTTTGGGTACAAAATGTCACGGGTTCAAATCCTGTCATCCCTACCTATTTTTTTCCTATGCACAATTACAAAGGATTCGTTGAATAAAATTGGTGCGGCAAAAATTTTCCGTAATATTACGTTTTTGCTATATGTACGCAATACCCCTTTGGGGGTAAAAAATACTTGATTTACAGTCGTATATAATGTGATAGAATATAAGAATATAGCATATACTAAAGCGCTCTTAGTTCAGTTCGGTAGAACACGGGTCTCCAAAACCCGATGCCGTAGGTTCAAATCCTACAGAGCGTGATTCCATTTATTTTATTACAATTAGAATTATATATAATATAATACAATGAACTAAATAAAGTCGAATTTCAACTTGAATTGGACCTCCTACAAGAAGGAGGTCCATAAAAACATGAAATATTACTCAATCAAAGGTCCAACTGATCACCCCGTCTGTATTGTAAATATGCAGTTATAAATAATCCTATTAAAGTAATAGGAATTAGACCTAAGACGATTCCAAATAGAAAAACTTCAATCATATTTTATTTTAGGTAATAAAAAAACAGGTAAGATCTATCCTTAAATCTTAATCTGAATTATCCGTGAATCTCAATAACCAGGAATTTTCAATTGACGCGGAAAAGAACCATAGAATCCTCAAAATAAAATATTCAGGGATGCCTTGATTTTTGTAAATTGTTTATATAATTTCATTCATTTCAAATAAGTCGTATCTTGTTCAACCCAATAAAAAGAGCTAAGGTTATAGTTGAAACAGCCAGTAGAAAACCGAAATAACTAGTTAAAATAGGCATGAAAGAGCTAAATTAGATATGTTCTTTTTTTTTACTTTAGAATAAGAATATATTCTATACTATTTTAAAATATTTTTTCGAATATTTCGAATTCAGATCTTAGAATTCTTCCAAATACAAATTCATTAAGAATGAAATATAAGAATGAAATAGAAAAATGAAATTTTTATTACAATTATAAAAATCGAAATCGAAAGAGTAAAGTAATAAAGTAAGAAGTAAATAGATACGCATGGAATTTCCGTTTAGGAAAAAAAATTCGAAATAGAAATTTCTATTTAATTTCTATTTATCTTTTCGATTTATCTATTTATCTCTTTGGTCTATTTAGTATTTAGAATAATAGAAGATATAACATTTCCTTTTGTTTGATACTAATCGAAACTGCATTGCTGCGCTAGAGGAAGGATAGCTATACTGATTCGGTCTACTCTAAATATGCCTTTGGCACAAAAAAGGCGATCTCACAAGAATCAAATATCAGTAATTATTTACTGAATTCCATCTTTCACGGGACCTCCCTTCTCTCCTTTTTTCGAATGTACAAAAATTTGTGGAGCTCAACATGTCTGGAAGCACGGGAGAACGTTCTTTTGCTGATATTATTACCAGTATTCGATACTGGGTCATTCATAGCATTACTATACCTTCCTTATTCATTGCGGGTTGGTTATTCGTTAGCACAGGTTTAGCTTACGATGTTTTTGGAAGTCCTAGGCCAAATGAGTATTTCACAGAAAGCAGACAAGGGATTCCCTTAATAACTGGCCGTTTTGATTCTTTAGAACAACTCAATCAATTTAGTAAATCCTTTTAGGAGATTCTCAATGACCATAGATCGAACCTATCCAATTTTTACAGTGCGATGGTTGGCTGTTCACGGGCTGGCTGTACCTACTGTTTTTTTTTTAGGGTCAATATCAGCAATGCAGTTCATCCAACGATAAACCTAATTCGAATTATAGAGCTATGACACAATCAAACCCGAATGAACAAAATGTGGAATTGAATCGTACCAGTCTATACTGGGGTTTATTACTCATTTTTGTACTTGCTGTTTTATTTTCCAATTATTTCTTCAATTAATAAGAAAAAGAAAGAAATACGAAATTCTCTTATCCCATTCGGAAGGATACTATCCTCCTAATTATCCATGACTGTTTTTGTCTCTAGCATGACTACTTGATGAAAAGGAAGGGGGAAATGACCGATACTACTGGAAGAATTCCTCTTTGGTTAATAGGTACTGTAACTGGTATTCCTGTGATCGGTTTAATAGGCATTTTCTTTTACGGCTCCTATTCCGGTTTGGGTTCATCTCTGTAATACTGTGAGAATGATATAAACCAAATTAGATTGTAGACATGAAAGAGTAAGAGAACTCCGGGGGTAAGGCCGTAAGGCCCCCCGGAGTTCTTACTTCTTAGAGTGAGACTTTGATCTATTCCAAAACATATGGATCCTCGATATATTTGTAAAAATGAAAAAATGTCGAAATGACAAAAGAAATGAGTTCAGATATACCCGGAAAAGAAAAAAGGAAAAAGGAATAATATTTGGAGAACAGGAGACAAAAGAAAAATCAAGATTATTTTGGTACAAGATGATACAAGAAAAGGATTACAGAATTTTTTTTGTTTGGAATCATACATGATTCTATCGATCGACAATAATTCGGCACTTTTAACTTGTACCAACTTGATTTTCATTTAATAAATTTCTAGATCTAGAAATTCATTTCATACAACTGAACCTTTTCAAACTGTTTCTTTTTCAGAACCAAAAAGATTTGTGCTAAAAGTACAGATACCAAGAAGGACAAAAGCCCTTGGACGCGTAATGGATCTTGAAGTACAATTTTTGTGTCTCCCTGACCAAACCCTCCTACGTTTGGATTACTTGTTAATGGTTGATCCAGTTTGATGGATTCACCTTCTGAAATAAGAAGTTCTGGTCCGGGAGGTATAATATCAACCACCTGACGCCCGTTTTCTGCATCAACTATGGTTATTTCATATCCTCCTTTTTCTTTACGTACTATTTGACTTACTATACCGGCCGATGTAGCATTATAAACTGTATTGTTACTCTTGCTACCATCAGGATAAATCTGACCCCTCCCTCTGTTCCCGCCTACATATATGGGATATTTTAAGAAGTGAACATCTTTTTTCGTAGCAGGGTCGGGGGAAAGAATGGGGAAGACGATTTCACTATATTTCTGACCGGAAACAGGACCTATCACAAGAATATTTTTTTGATTAGGACGATAACACTGAAAAGAAAGATTGCCCATCTTTTCTTTCATTTCGGGAGAAATACGATCGGGGGGAGCTAACTCGAATCCCTCGGGTAAAATAAGAACAGCTCCTACATTCAAAGCTCCCTTTTTACCATTAGCAAGAACTTGTTTCAATTGCATATCATAAGGAATACGAACAATTGCTTCAAATACAGTATCGGGAAGTACAGCTTGTGGAACTTCAATATCCACGGGTTTTTTAGCTAAATGGCAATTGGCACATACAATTCGACCAGTTGCTTCTCGGGGATTTTTGTAACCCTGCTGTGCAAAAATGGGATATGCATTTGCAATAGATGCTCGAGTTATTACATATATCATGATCAATACAGAAATGGATCGAGTCATCTGTTCTTTTACACAAGAACAAGTATTTCGATTTTGCATGGTCCAATCATTCCGGAATTTATACAATAAATTTGATAGGTAGCTGGTCGAATTCCCTATTGACAAATTTGCCGTTGTATTGATTGTACTGAAACAATTTTACTGTAATTGTAATACAATATGAATATCTTGAACCGAAAAGGTAGAAGTATAAAGAAGAAGTACCATGGAAAATTATTTTTTTTTATACACGAAAAAAGAATCTGATTGGATTGATATCAAGAAATCTAATGAATTCTTCATTCATTCATTGAATGATAAATTATTACAAGCGAAGGAGATACACGATTTAAAAAATGGAAGATCCCATATTTCACAATTACATCTAGAATCACTGGAAAAATGGAAACAAGAAGAGATATTATTTGCTCATTTTGAGCCAATCCAAAATCGTTGTAGATCGAACGAATCATTAGTTCCCAACCACGGGTCGAGTGAAATCCGAAACATAAATCAACAACGAAAATAATCAAAAAAGCTTTGATTGTGTCACTTAAGTTATATAGAAACTCCTGAATCCGGGAATTCAGAATGAAAAGTTCTTTATTATCCAGAAAAAAATAACCACTTAAAATAGTGAAACAGATTAGATTGGTAGAGAAATGCAAAATGATATGGAAATTAGATTCATTGTGTCTTTTGACCAATTGTATCGTTTCATTGTGCATTCCTATACGAAGCCTTTGTATATGTGTCTCCGAGTAGTCCTTTATCATCTCGTCCAACAAGAAGAGTTCTTCGAATTCCATAAATTTTTCTAGAACATTTTCCTCTTCAATATCATTCAAAAGGATTTCAGATTGCCCGGTATTCCACCAATGAAGAATCCAAGTTTCTAGACCTTTATTAAGTGAAAGAGAAATAAACCAGGGCCAAAAGAATATAGACACAAGATATGGGATAAAAGCCGATGCGTTCTTTTTTTTCATTTGAAAAGGTACCTTCTTTTATGGTTCTATTCTCGATTCAAAGACTCAATTTTGACACAAAATTCTTACACAAAAACAAAAATAGGAAATTACGATACCTTGTTCTTGTTCTAGAACTTGTATATAAATCTCAGATTCAGATAAAATTGACAAATGAAACAAATTCATTAAAAATTCACATCACAGATACAGAATGAAAAAAAAAATGAAAAGGTTCGGCAGTGTTCGTCTTGAAATCAAAACAAGATTCATTAATTCAAATGGATTGTTCGAGTCTTCATCGAAATGAAATAGAATATAGCCTCAGCTATATTTTGCTGAAATGCTAAGTTTTTGAAGAAGCTTCGGTTGTCTTAAAAAGGCAATTAATAAGTTCCTTCTCTCATACTGAGATTTATTCTTCAATTCATTTCAAAATATTTCATTCCATTCAATCGGTACGTGCAAGAAATAGGCCAATTCGGCAACTTTTTGTTCAATTTCTAGTGGAGTCAAATTATCATCAGTACGAATCAAGGGAATAATTCCTTGGCCCCTGATTTTCATATAAATAACACGACGAGGAAAAAGACCCTCTCTCATCTCCATTCTGATTGATTGAATATCTTTCAGAAAGAAACGAAGGAAGATGCGACGATTTATTCCAGGAAATCCCCACCGAAAAAGGTACATTATCCCTTCTTTTCTATCAAATAGGTCATAACCACTACCTACATTCCATGCAATTGTGCACCACAAATAAGAACTAATGAATAGACCTGCAATTCCATAGAAAGACATCACGATACCCTGTGGGAAAAAAAGAATTTGCTGAGATGGAAATACGGATATCAGATTCCTACCAAGATAACTGGAGATTCCAACCACTAAGAATCCGAGTGAACCTAAAAAAAGGATAAAGGCCCAGAAAAAATTACTTGTTTTTCGAGACCCCGTTATAAGTTCTATCCATATATCTTCTGATCGCCAGTTCATACTAAGACTATCTATAATTATATACTAGTTGTATTCGATTGGAATTGAGAGAATAATCCAAATGGATTTGACTTTAATTTTCTTGCTTGATCCCCCCTAAGTAATTTTCATCGACTAGCAATATTCTGACGTGAACCGTTCGTAAGAATTGGTAAGATACATTGACTTTCTATTTCAAATATTTTCCAAAAATATTTGTTGATCATTTTGAATTGAATTTTCATTCAATTACTTAATTGAATATAATTGAGTAAGCTATAACCGCATATACATGTACGGATGCGTATATTATTGTATATTATGATATTATGCATTGACCCGACATACATAAAAATTCTTACTTTTGTTTTCGAAAAGGTCACATATTGTATCTCCCCCCATATTACACTCAAAAGGTATCTGTATGATGACCCACTTTTGAAAGAAAGAGAATACCTTATTTATAAAATTTTATTTCTTTGTACATATAGAGATAAAGAAACCATTGCAATTGCTGGAAAGACTAGGCCCACTAAAGGAACAAAAATAGAGGGAAAGTTCAAATCTATCATTATCATATAACGGATACCTCAATTCCATATTTGTACTTATTCTATACTTATTCTAATTATAATATTAATATGAAGATGAATATGAAATATTCTATGAAATCTCAAATCAAATCAATAAGTGCAAGCAATGGCAATGTAGAACGAATATGTATGAAAATCTGCTTTCCTAAATTGGATTCTTCTTCTCCCATCTATCTTTTCTTGTTTTGAAAGAAAAGATAGATGGGAGAAGAAAGAGCTTCTTATGTGTTCTCAACTTTAACAAATCTGATCCAACAAAAAAGGATTTCGAGCTTAAACTGCGGATTTTGGGTAAATAGAAACAACTTTTCTTCTATATTATGATATCTTATATTCTTCTGATTTGATTTGAGATGGATTCCCTGTTGTTCCATTTACTGATGTAACCAAAGGAATCATCTTCTTTCGAATTTTTTTATTCTAATGAAAAAAAAAATAAAAATAACTGAACCGAGTGTGCTATACTTCCATTTTCCAATGAAGAAGTTCAATCTTTTTTCAAATCTTTTTTTTGAATCTTAATTCAAAGGAGGAGGAAGGTACCCATGTATAGGAATGTACCCATGTAGTCGAAGTAATTCACTCAGAACACCTTTTAAAAGCTGACGTGGTACAATTAGATCGAATGAGCCCTTAATGAATAAATACTCAGTTTCTTGTACACCTTCGGGTACTGGCTCTTTCAATGTTTCTTCAATTACTCTTTTCCCGGCAAATGCAATGTAGGCATTAGGTTCAGCAATAATGATATCTCCCAACATACCAAAACTTGCCGTAACTCCACCAGTTGTAGGAGATGTAAGGATTGATATATAGAATAACTTTTTATTTAATTGATACTCATATGAAGCAGAAGATATTTTAGCCATTTGCAGCAAGCTCAAACTCCCTTCTTGCATGCGGGCTCCTCCAGAAGCACACATAATAATGACAGGTAGAGATCTATTAGTAGCATACTCAATCAAACGAGTGATTTTCTCACCTACGACGGATCCCATACTACCTGCTATAAACTCATATTCCATAACTCCAATTGCTATGGGAATATTATCTAGTCGACCTATGCCTATTTGAATCGCTTCAGTTAAATTCGTTTTTTCTTGACAAAGATGAATGCGATCTATATAAGGGTCATCCTCTGAATGAAATTCAATGGGGTCTATGTCTATAGCGACCAGATCTTCATATATAGGCTCCCAAGTGCCAGGATCCAGAAGAAGTTGGATTCTATCTGAACTACCCATTTTCAAATGAGATCCACAGTGTTCACAAATATACATTCTTCTCCTCGCAAATCTTTTAAGATTCACTAGCCAACAATTCTCGCATAGGACCCAGAATTGTTTGAATTTCGAAGTATCGAATCTATCCGAGCTATCGGATTTATTGGAGCTATCGGAATCATCCGATTCCGATTGATCGGACTTATCAGATTCCGATTGATCGGAATCATTAGATCTATCCGAATCATCCGATTCCGATTGATCAGACTTATCAGATTTCGATTGATCCGAATCATCCGATTCCGATTGATCAGACTTATCAGATTTCGATTGATCCGAATCATTAGATCTATCGGAATCATCCGATTCCGATTGATCAGACTTATCAGATTTCGATTGATCCGAATCATCCGATTCCGATTGATCCGAATACAAAAATTCCAATATTCGATCGAATAAGTCCACTAGATCGACTGATTCCGATTGATCGGACTTATCAGATTTCGATTGATGGGAATCATCAGATTTCGATTGATCCAAATCATCCGATTCCGATTGATCGGACTTATCAGATCTATCGGAATCACACGGTTCCGATTGATCGGAACCACACGATTCCAATAATCGATTTAATAATTCCTCTAGATCGACTGATTCCGATTCATCGGAATCATCCGATTTCTTGAAATGTTTAGCCAATTTCTTGAAATATTCTTTTTCCAAATCCTTGAAAGATTCTTGATCCAATTGATTTGTAGATTCTCCATCCAGTCTTTGTAAACACTCTTCATCCAATTTCTTTAAATATTCTTTAACTATTTTCTTTAAATAGGATTTGTCTTCCAATTTATTGAAATATTCGTCCCCCACTATTTCTAAAGATTCCTCTAAATTTTTAAAATTTTTATCGTCAATATATCGTTCGATAATTCTTTCAAATTCCGGGAATGTATATAGGAATCTATCTCTTAATTCATCTTCCAATTCCTCCAAGGACATTGTGGTTATTCTATCAGACTTATCAGATTTCGATTGATCGGACTTATCAGATCTATCGGAATCATCCGATTCCGATTGATCGGACTTATCAGATCTATCGGAATCATCCGATTCCGATTGATCGGACTTATCAGATCTATCGGAATCATCCGATTCCGATTGATCGGACTTATCAGATCTATCGGAATCATCCGATTCCGATTGATCGGACTTATCAGATTTCGATTGATGGGAATCATCAGATTTCGATTGATGGGAATCATCAGATTTCGATTGATCGGACTTATCAGATCTATCGGGATCATCCGATTCCGATTGATCGGAATCATCAGATCTATCGGGATCATCCGATTCCGATTGATCGGAATCATCAGATCTATCGGGATCATCCGATTCCGATTGATCGGAACAATAATTTGATGGATCGGAATAAGAATTCAAATCATTCGATGAATCGAAAGAATTTGATGGATCGGAATAAGAATTCAAATCATTCGATGAATCGAAAGAATTTGATGGATCGGAATAAGAATTCGAATCATTCCATGAATCGAAAGAATTTGATTGATCGTACTCATTCGATTCAATGTAAATGGAATCATCATCATCACTAGACCATGTACCTAATTCACTTTCATCAAAGTATAGATCTAATTTTCTTTCATCATACCATGGATCGAATTCATACAATTCATCTTCATATGGATCTTCCGATTCTTTTCTTTTTTCTTTATCCCATCCTTTTATTTTTTCTTGATCCGATATTTTTATTTTTCCTTTACTCCATCTTTTTCTTTTTTCTTTATCCGATATTTTTTTTTCTTCTTTATCCCATCTTTTTCTGTTTCCCTTATCTGTATCATCCCGTACTTTTGTGTTTTCCTTTTTTATGTTTTCCGAATCAGATATTTTTATGTTTTCCGAATCAGATATTTTTATATTTTCCGAATCAGATATTTTTATATTTTCCGAATCAGATATTTTTATATTTTCGGAATCCACTATTTTTCTTCTCTCCCATCTTTTTCTGTTTCCCTTATCTGTACCATCCCGTACTTTTATGTTTTCCTTTTTTATATTTTGCTTTTTTATACTTTCCGAATCAGATATTTTTATATTTTCCGAATCAGATATTTTCATATTCTCCGAATCAGATATTTTCATATTCTCCGAATCAGATATTTTTATATTTTTGGAATCAGATATTTTTCTTCTCTCCCATATTTTTCTGTTTCCCTTATTTGCATCATTCCGTACTTTTCTACTTTCTTTATCCGAAACTTTTCTACTTTCTTTATCCGAAACTTTTCTACTTTCTTTATCCGCTTTATCCGAATCCAATATTTTTATATTTTCCGAGTCCGATATTTTCATATTTTCGGAATCAGATATTTTTATATTTTTGGAATCAGATATTTTTCTTCTCTCCCATATTTTTCTGTTTCCCTTATTTGTACCATCCCGTACTTTTATGTTTTCCTTTTTTATATTTTGCTTTTTTATACTTTCCGAATCAGATATTTTCATATTTTCCGAATCAGATATTTTTATATTTTCCGAATCAGATATTTTTATATTTTCCGAATCAGATATTTTCATATTTTCCGAATCAAATATTTTTATATTTTCCGAATCAGATATTTTTATATTTTTGGAATCAGATATTTTTCTTCTCTCCCATATTTTTCTGTTTCCCTTATTTGTATCAGCCGATACTTTTTTTATGTTTTCATTATTTGTATCAGCTGATACTTTTTTTATATTTTCCTTATCCGTATCAGTTGATACTTTTATTATGTTTTCATTATCTGTATCAACTGATACTTTGATATTTTTTTTATCTAAACTTTTAGTTTTGCGATCAAAATTTGGAGAACCATTTCCCCTTTTGATTTTCTTTTTTTTTTCATAAATTTCAGAACCGTTTAGATCTATATTCCTTAGATCTTCGCCATTACTACTACTGGTATATCCAGTAGTATCAAATCTATTACTACTTAGTCTTAGTTCACACATACGCTTTAATCTCCTCTTCCTTTTTATTTGAAAGTTTTGTATAAGAAAGATAGAATTACAGAAAGATATCATAAAAAATCCACAAAATGGAAACTGACTTACTAAACGTACACACATATACTCATGCCTCCTTTTTTTTACTAAAAATAATTTTCATAAAAAATGATTCACGATCGAACTACATTTCTATGATTCACGATTGAACTACCTTTCTACAATCGAACTAAAATAAAAACAAAAACCCCTACATCTCTACAATCGAACTGAAAACGAAAACCGAAATATAGAAACTGAATAATGTGAAATATTAAATTTTCTATGAAAATAGATTGAAAGAATAGTCAAATATCTATTTGTTGTCTCTCAATTCTATTATATGATAAAAATGATAAAATTGTCAATTTGTCAACAAATTATCAATTTAGAACAAGTCAAATGAGAGCTTCTATTCTATGTATATATTTATATGTTTAATTTATGTGTATATATTTTATATTCCTTCTTCTATTATATATTATTATTTCTTATATTTCTTTTATTATTTATTATTTCATTTTATTATTTTATTATATTTTTTTCATTATTTACTATATTTTTTTTTTCTCTTTTGTTTCACTATTTCAAATCAATTTAATTTATATGTTTAATTTATATGTATATTTTAATTTATATGTTTAATTTATATGTATATATTTATATATATTTAGATTCCTTCTTCTATTATATATTATTATTATTATATATCATTATTTCTTTTATTATTTATTATTTCATTTTATTATTTTATTATGTTTTTTTTTTATTTACTATATTTTTTTTTCTCTTTTGTTTCACTATTTCAAATCAATTTAATTTATATAATTTATATGTATATATTTTATATTCCTTCTTCTATTTATTTTATTATTTCTTATATTTATTTCATTATTTACTATATTTTTTTTCTCTTTTGTTTCACTATTTCAAATCAATTTAATTTATATGTTTAATTTATATGTATATTTTAATTTATATGTTTAATTTATATGTATATATTTATATATATTTAGATTCCTTCTTCTATTATATATTATTATTATTATATATCATTATTTCTTTTATTATTTATTATTTCATTTTATTATTTTATTATGTTTTTTTTTTATTTACTATATTTTTTTTTCTCTTTTGTTTCACTATTTCAAATCAATTTAATTTATATAATTTATATGTATATATTTTATATTCCTTCTTCTATTTATTTTATTATTTCTTATATTTATTTCATTATTTACTATATTTTTTTTCTCTTTTGTTTCACTATTTCAAATCAATTTAATTTATATGTTTAATTTATATGTATATTTTAATTTATATGTTTAATTTATATGTATATATTTATATATATTTAGATTCCTTCTTCTATTATATATTATTATTATTATATATCATTATTTCTTTTATTATTTATTATTTCATTTTATTATTTTATTATATTTTTTTCATTATTTACTATATTTTTTTTTCTCTTTTGTTTCACTATTTCAAATCAATTTAATTTATATGTTTAATTTATATGTATATTTTGATTTATATGTTTAGTTTATATGTATATATTTAGATTCTTTCTTATATCATATATTTTCTTTCTTATATCATATATTATATTTATTATACTATATTTATATTTCAAATCCAATAGATAAGGGGTAGATGGTATCCTTCCCTCGGTTTGATCTATGACCTGTGAGGTTAAGGAATCGAAAATGATCCACCAATCCCAAGGATCCATAATTCCCTATGGATCAACAAGAAATCATAGAATATAGAATAGATTAATTGTGTTTCATATTCGGTCTCTTTCTCTTATATTAATTATTTATTTGTTTTTTTTTTATATTTTATATGGTAAAATTTATACATATCTTCGATCCCTTATCTTCTTCTTATTTGTTTTTTTTTTTTATGGTAAAATTTATACATAGGAAAGATATACGCAAATACACAAAGACCCTCATACCATATACCATAGTATAGAATTAGTATAAAATAAGCTGTTCATTTTTGATTCGGATTCGGCCCAATCTTTTCTAAAAACTAAAAAAAAAGATTGGGCCAAGTTGAATTGCAATCAATTAAACAAACAGGAATTACTGAATTATGCGAGCTTCTTTTGTTATATCTGGCTTATCTACCGGGTCGAAATCGAATTTGATTTCTTTCCATACTTCACAAGCGGCAGCTAATTCAGGGCTCCATTTGCTAGCTTCACGAATAATATCATTACCTTCAAGAGCAAGATCACGTCCCTCATTACGAGCTTGCACACATGCTTCTAAAGCTACCCGATTAGCTACTGCACCGGGCGCATTTCCCCAGGGGTGCCCTAAAGTTCCTCCACCGAACTGTAGTACGGAATCATCCCCAAAGATTTCGGTTAGGGCAGGCATATGCCAAACATGAATACCCCCTGAAGCCACCGGCAGAACACCTGGCATAGAGACCCAGTCTTGAGTGAAAAAAATACCACGACTTCGATCTTTTTCAATAAAATCATCACGTAATAAATCAACAAAACCCAAAGTTAGCTCACGCTCGCCCTCCAGTTTACCTACTACTGTACCAGCGTGAATATGATCTCCCCCAGACATACGTAATGCTTTAGCTAGTACACGAAAATGCATACCATGATTTTTCTGTCTATCGATAACTGCATGCATTGCGCGATGTATGTGAAGAAGTAGACCATTGTCGCGGCAATAATGAGCCAAGCTAGTATTTGCGGTGAACCCCCCAGTTAAGTAGTCATGCATGACGATAGGAACTCCCAATTCTCTGGCAAATACCGCTCTTTTGATCATTTCTTCACAGGTACCCGCAGTTGCATTCAAGTAATGTCCTTTGATTTCACCTGTTTCGGCTTGTGCTTTATAAATTGCTTCGGCACAAAATACAAAACGATCTCTCCAACGCATAAATGGTTGTGAGTTCACGTTTTCATCATCCTTAGTAAAATCAAGTCCACCCCGTAGACATTCATAAACCGCTCGACCGTAGTTTTTTGCAGATAATCCCAATTTTGGTTTAATAGTACATCCCAATAAGGGACGACCATATTTGTTCAATTTATCTCTTTCCACCTGGATGCCATGTGGCGGACCTTGGAAAGTTTTGGAATAAGAAGTTGGAATTCGCAGGTCTTCCAAACGTAGAGCTCGCAGGGCTTTAAACCCAAATACATTGCCCACAATGGAAGTAAACATGTTAGTAACAGAGCCTTCTTCAAAAAGGTCTAAAGGATAAGCTACATAAGCAATATATTGATTTTCCTCCCCAACAACGGGCTCGATGTGGTAGCATCGCCCTTTGTAACGATCAAGACTGGTCAGTCCATCAGTCCACACAGTTGTCCATGTACCAGTAGAAGATTCGACAGCTACCGCAGCCCCTGCTTCTTCAGGCGGAACTCCCGGTTGAGGAGTTACTCGGAATGCTGCCAAGATATCAGTATCTTTGGTTTCGTAGTCAGGAGTATAATAAGTCAATTTGTAATCTTTAACACCAGCTTTAAATCCAACGCTTGCTTTAGTCTCTGTTTGTGGTGACATAAGTCCCTCCCTACAACTCATGAATTCATATTCATAATTCTCACAACGACAAGGTCTACTCGATATTACTTAGGCGTGAATAAAACCTTTGCAAAAAATATTACCAATTCCAAAAAGATTCAATTCAACTACAACTAAACTAATCTTATCAACTACCAAATAATGAAAATTCGATTGTTGAATTGGAAAAGAGTTCATTATTGGACCATGTATTTGGGATTTATTTGGTATTTTATTCACCAAATATATCCTTATTTTATATTCTTTGCTATATATGACGCAACCTAATTTTCTTTTCTTTTTGAAAAATAGGAAGGAATTTTCAAAAAGAAAAGAAAATATGAAATCAAAATAAAAAAAAAATGAAATAAAAAACAAATCAATAAATCGAAATATTCATCTGAAATATGAATATTTTTATATGAAATAGATAATTGAATAGAAAATTATATGAATTAAAATATGAATTCTATCCATTTCTATCCAATAATCTGAATATGGAAGAATAGAGGAAAGGAACCGCCTACCTTGACAGTACTTGACAGTAATATATGTATGTTGTAATACTAGATGTGAAGCATAATTTATCCAGGAAAGGGGAAAAGAAAAAGATATGATATTTAGGATATCATAGATATGATCGATCTATAATATAATATATAATCTATAATATAATATATAGTATAATTTAATATAATTATTTTATATTTATAAATTAAAATTATATAAATTCAATTATCTATCAATTATCTAAATTATATATAAATTTCTAAATTTTTTATAAATTAAAGTAATAAATTCAAAATGATTCTATATTCTATATATATACAAACAGTATATACAGAATAATATACAGAATATTATTCTGGGAATATTCTTCTAGATGGTCATTCTGAAAAGGATATAGAAATGAAATACACTGACTCATTATTCTTATTCATCTACTTGTTAAATTTCAATTGTGAAAAAAAGTGAAAATAAAAAGTGAAAAGCTTGTTAAATGAGTCAATTTTGAATTCAAGGATTGAATTGGATTTGATTGGGTATTACCAATTCAATCGAATGCTAACTCGCATTTCTTTCTTATTATGGAATTCAATGGAATTAACCGATCAACTTGCTATTGTATATTGATTTTTGATTCAGTACTTTTACTTTACTACTTTACAGATCAAAACAGAATTTCGACATATTTATTCTATTATGATAAGCAATCCCACTACTTCTGATCCTGGGGTTTCCACGCTTGAAGAACAAAATAGAAATATAGGACATATCGCTCAAATTATTGGCCTAGTACTGGATGTCATTTTTCCACGGGGCAAGATGCCTAATATATATAATGCTTTGGTAATTCAGAGTAGAGATACTGTTGACAAGCAAATTAATGTAACTTGTGAAGTACAACAATTATTAGGAAATAATCGAGTTAGAACTGTAGCTATGAGTGCTACAGATGGTCTAATGAGAGGAATGAAAGTGATTGACACGGGAGCTCCTCTAAGTGTTCCAGTCGGCGAAGCTACTCTCGGACGAATTTTTAACGTTCTTGGGGAACCTGTTGATAATTTAGGTCCTGTCGATACTCGCACAACATCTCCTATTCATAGATCTGCACCCGCCTTCATACAGTTAGATACGAAATTATCAATCTTTGAAACAGGTATTAAAGTGGTGGATCTTTTAGCCCCCTATCGACGTGGAGGAAAAATCGGACTATTTGGGGGAGCTGGAGTGGGTAAAACAGTACTCATTATGGAGTTGATTAACAACATTGCCAAAGGTCATGGAGGCGTATCCGTATTTGGCGGAGTAGGTGAACGTACTCGTGAAGGAAATGATCTATACATGGAAATGAAAGAATCCGGGGTGATTAATGAAAAAAATATTTTAGAATCAAAAGTGGCTCTAGTCTATGGTCAAATGAATGAACCGCCCGGAGCTCGTATGAGAGTTGGCTTGACTGCCCTAACCATGACAGAATATTTCCGAGATATTAATAAACAAAATGTACTTCTATTCATAGACAATATCTTTCGTTTCGTCCAAGCGGGATCCGAAGTATCTGCCTTATTAGGTAGAATACCTTCTGCAGTAGGTTATCAACCTACTCTTAGTACGGAAATGGGTTCTTTGCAAGAACGAATTACTTCTACGAAAGAAGGATCTATAACATCGATCCAAGCAGTTTATGTACCTGCGGATGATTTGACCGACCCCGCTCCTGCCACGACATTTGCCCATTTAGATGCTACTACCGTATTATCAAGAGGATTAGCTGCCAAAGGTATTTATCCAGCAGTAGATCCCTTAGATTCAACGTCAACTATGTTACAACCTCGGATCGTTGGCAATAAACATTATGAAACTGCGCAACGAGTTAAGCAAACTTCACAACGTTACAAAGAACTTCAGGACATTATAGCTATTCTTGGGTTGGACGAATTATCCGAAGAAGATCGTTTAACTGTAGCAAGAGCACGAAAGATTGAGCGTTTCTTATCACAACCCTTCTTTGCGGCAGAAGTATTTACTGGTTCTCCAGGTAAATATGTCGGTCTCGCAGAAACAATTAGGGGGTTTCAACTCATTCTTTCCGGAGAATTAGACGGTCTTCCCGAGCAGGCCTTCTATTTGGTGGGTAACATCGAGGAAGCTACCGCGAAAGCTATGAACTTAGAATAGGAGATCCAATTGAAGAAATGACCTTAAATCTTTGTGTACTGATTCCTAATCGAATTATTTGGGATTTCGAAGTGAAAGAAATTATTTTATCTACTACTAGTGGACAAATTGGCGTATTACCAAACCATGCCCCTATTGCCACGGTTGTAGATATAGGTATTTTAAGAATACGACTAAATGACCAATGGTTCACAGTGGCTCTTATTGGTGGTTTCGCTCGAATAAGTAATAATGAGATCATCATTTTAGGAAATGATGCGGAAATGAGTACTGACATTGATCCAAAAGAAGCTCAACAAACTTTTGAGATAGCTGAAGCTAACTTGAGTAGAGCTGAGGATGAGAAACAAGCAATTGAGTTCAATCTAGCTCTGAAACGAGCTAGGACACGAGTAGAAGCTGTCAATGAAATTTCCTATTAGTCAGTCCTATTAGTCAAAAATGAACCAATCCAAATCAAAAGAGTTCATTATTATACACTACACACTACATTTTGATTTGGATTCCACACAATTCCACCCAATTGAAGTATAATCTGATAATAGAATGAAAAAAATAGGATGGGTAGAAAAACTTATTTGATACCGAATTACATGGTATCAAATAAGTTCTACCTACTATTGGATTTGAACCAATGACTCCTGCCGTATGAAAGCAATACTCTAACCGCTGGGTTAAGTAGGTCATTTATCACCACAAAAAAGTTCTATCAACTCGATGGATTAGGTGTTAGATGTATTATATATCAAATATGTTTTCTAAGCAATATCGATCTTTTACCAGTCAACGTAAACGGATCACGGATCAGCAAGTTCTTATGTGGGATTATAGCCTTATTGATAAGAAATTGTCTTTATGTTATGTTAAGTGAAAATAAAATGAAAATAGTTATGACAAGAAAAGGGCTATAGCTCAGTTAGGTAGAGCAACTCGTTTACACGTGCGCCAATGCTTTTCAAGGGAGCTCCATTACGCAATGACCCTATAATTGATCTTTTTGAGAAGTCGATGTCTTACTCCTTCTATTCGGGAGAACAAGAGAAAAATAGCCTGACAAATATTTTGTTCGATCCGATTCAGGTGCCAAATCCGATAGAACTTGCCATTGATTTGATAAGGTAAATGTTCAGTCCAGGCCATTCAATGCCAGGCATTATGAGTATAAGGATCTCAAAAGAACCTCTTTTCGTTCTATGAACTTTGAGGTGTATGAAGTCTCATATTGAACTCTTGCAAAGAAGCGATAGAGACTCTATTTCACTTAGCTTAATCTAGGCCGAAGGCAGACCTAAATCAAGGTCACCCTTCTTTGAAACACTTTGGTATTGCTCCTAGATGAGAATTTCAATAATAAATCAGAGCACATGGAGCCATCTCATTATCTTCTTATTCTTCTTATTAAATATTCTTCAATCTGAAATCTATGAAATATTAAAGATTCTTAAAGATAAAGAATAAAGATATTAAAGATAAAGAAAAAATATGGTG